>JAZDUA010000055.1:3080000-3327500 GCA_038098605.1 Gryllus longicercus
GGAGCAGTACCCTAAAAACGGGCCACGGACCGCGCGCGATCTCACCTTCCTCTTCCTTGTCCTATCCTCATCCCTTACACACACTTCTGGACTAACATGCACTACAAGTCGGGAGAGCGGTCGGGAGCTTAGAGCTTGTCCCGGCTGGGGCGGTGTCCCGCTGGTGGGGAATACCTGGTTGAGGAAAACCCCGCTAGCCGACAGTAGGACAGTGACGGTTCTCGCCAAACAGCGGGCGAAGACCACCGCCACCTCCCGAGCAAAGCATGCCCTACACTTAATGGGCTAATGACCTTAGTAATTGACACGCCCGGAATCACTAACAATCAATCAATCAATCCTCTTATGATGGTGGGAAAGGGGACCTTTTGCCAAAGTCATTTACTGTCTGCATTCAACGAGATGTTCGTTGTATCAGACTCTTAACAAACATGCAAACTCCTCAGACCTGTGTGGCGATACGCGGTCAGGATCATTTCAACCCTTGGCCATGTATTGAGAATACAATTACAAATATATTATTTTTATTCATTCGACAACTTGAAACAAGAAAATTGAAAGATTGCTTTGGCAGGAAAGGAACGTTTTCGGCCTATTTTGACATGGCGTGTTCGCCGTCGGGGCCGGCAGTGCTCGTAGTTGGTCGGAAGGGGCATTTGGGCCGCGGAAGGAGTGCGCCCGCCGGCGACTCACAGTGGGTCCGACGGATACCGATACCGGACGTGCTCGCAATACAGCGGCGACAGCGAGCCGGATGTTTCCAAAACATCCATGTTGTGACGCAGATCCAATTTTTGTTGATTTCTCTGAATTTTTGATAATTGTAAAAGTTTGATATGTTTTGGCGTCTTTGCATAGCTGCAATATTGAATACAGAGTTTATGGCAAATAAAACCTGTTCTTCAAAAATTGATCGTTAAATATAATCACGTACATGTTTTTTTTTTCAGAATGTGAGTAATTTTCGCGTATTTTTGCGTGTTCCTAAAGGAATTTTAAAATAAAGATTTTCTTAAAAACGGCTCCGAACGTTTCCTTCATTTTTTCTCGGATAGTGTGAGGGTTTTTTTTTATCAAATAACACAAGTCCGATTTTCATTGAAATCTGAATATTTGAATGTTTGAAAAGTTGTAAATGATGCTGGAAATAGGTGCTGTTGTACCTCCTCTAGCTTCTCCATTGAGTCGAGCAGGGTTTCGAGCGCATTGTGAGGCGGTGGCGGCCGCGGCGCGGCGCGTTGGGGCGGTCGAAAGCGCACGTGGTTGCGGCCACTCGGAAGGGGACAGCGGGACAGGGGGACAGCGGCGCTTCCTGTCCCCCTTCCGGGCTCCCACGCGCGCGGCCGTGCGAGCGGGCGGGGCGGGCAGCGGCCCCGGAAGGCGGGGTGGGATCGGGAGCGACAGCTCTGCTGGCGTGTGCGCCGTTTGGGTGCCGTCTGATGTGCATCGCTGGTAGACACTTATCTAGGAGGGCGACGTCCGCGGTTTAGTAATCAGGCCGCTCGCCGTCCAACGCTGCTGGGGACGCGGTTCAAATCCTCGTCGATCCATGTGAAATTCGTGGACATGTGAAATTCGTAGGGTTCAAGGCTGGTTTTTATGGGGTTCCTCTATACCCCAAACTCTTATTTCACCATTTTTCCTAAATCATTCGAATCGTCTCCATTACTAATTTCCTTTGCGCGAAGAAATTGAGAGAAAACTTCCGACTCTTTGAGAGAATTAGATGTGTTCGTTAGATATCTAGGGCGACGTCTGCGGTTTAGTAATCAGGCCGCTCGCCGTCCAACGCTGCTGGGGACGCGGTTCAAATCCTCGTCGATCCACGTGAAATTCGTGGACATGTGAAATTCGTAGGGTTCAAGGCTGGTTTTTATGGGGTTCCTCTATACCCCAAACTCTTATTTCACCATTTTTCCTAAATCATTCGAATCGTCTCCATTACTAATTTCCTTTGCGCGAAGAAATTGAGAGAAAACTTCCGACTCTTTGAGAGAATTAGATGTGTTCGTTGGATATCTAGGGCGACGTCTGCGGTTTAGTAATCAGGCCGCTCGCCGTCCAACGCTGCTGGGGACGCGGTTCAAATCCTCGTCGATCCATGTGAAATTCGTGGACATGTGAAATTCGTAGGGTTCAAGGCTGGTTTTTATGGGGTTCCTCTATACCCCAAACTCTTATTTCACCATTTTTCCTAAATCATTCGAATCGTCTCCATTACTAATTTCCTTTGCGCGAAGAAATTGAGAGAAAACTTCCGACTCTTTGAGAGAATTAGATGTGTTCGTTAGATATCTAGGGCGACGTCTGCGGTTTAGTAATCAGGCCGCTCGCCGTCCAACGCTGCTGGGGACGCGGTTCAAATCCTCGTCGATCCATGTGAAATTCGTGGACATGTGAAATTCGTAGGGTTCAAGGCTGGTTTTTATGGGGTTCCTCTATACCCCAAACTCTTATTTCACCATTTTTCCTAAATCATTCGAATCGTCTCCATTACTAATTTCCTTTGCGCGAAGAAATTGAGAGAAAACTTCCGACTCTTTGAGAGAATTAGATGTGTTCGTTAGATATCTAGGGCGACGTCTGCGGTTTAGTAATCAGGCCGCTCGCCGTCCAACGCTGCTGGGGACGCGGTTCAAATCCTCGTCGATCCATGTGAAATTCGTGGACATGTGAAATTCGTAGGGTTCAAGGCTGGTTTTTATGGGGTTCCTCTATACCCCAAACTCTTATTTCACCATTTTTCCTAAATCATTCGAATCGTCTCCATTACTAATTTCCTTTGCGCGAAGAAATTGAGAGAAAACTTCCGACTCTTTGAGAGAATAAGATGTGTTCGTTAGATATCTAGGGCGACGTCTGCGGTTTAGTAATCAGGCCGCTCGCCGTCCAACGCTGCTGGGGACGCGGTTCAAATCCTCGTCGATCCATGTGAAATTCGTGGACATGTGAAATTCGTAGGGTTCAAGGCTGGTTTTTATGGGGTTCCTCTATACCCCAAACCCTTATTTCACCATTTTTCCGTAATCATTCGAATCGTCTCCATTACTAATTTCCTTTGCGCGAAGAAATTGAGAGAAAACTTCCGACTCTTTGAGAGAATTAGATGTGTTCGTTAGATATCTAGGGCGACGTCTGCGGTTTAGTAATCAGGCCGCTCGCCGTCCAACGCTGCTGGGGACGCGGTTCAAATCCTCGTCGATCCATGTGAAATTCGTGGACATGTGAAATTCGTAGGGTTCAAGGTTGGTTTTTATGGGGTTCCTCTATACCCCAAACTCTTATTTCACCATTTTTCCGTAATCATTCGAATCGTCTCCATTACTAATTTCCTTTGCGCGAAGAAATTGAGAGAAAACTTCCGACTCTTTGAGAGAATTAGATGTGTTCGTTAGATATCTATGAACTCGTTACAAACCCAAACCCATGAAAGAGTTTGGAGTTGCGAATATTCAATCGTTAATCTGCCTATTGTCATATTACGCGCACCGACTGAATTCTCATATCAGTGCATCATTGCTTACGACACAGCCGACGCTATGCGAGAGCACGATTCAAAGAAAGAGGTCGTCCGCCATTAAATATTTTCTATACACGTGTTGCCATATTGACCAGCGACTTTTTTTTTTAATTTTCTTGTTTTGTAAAGAACTATAATAATGTAAGTATCCTTCTCGCATACTGTGCTATTGCAGTATTGTTCACTTTATTGCATTTACACGAGAGTATTTTATTTGTTGTTTCTGACCAGTGTGCGTGCTACCTTTTCCAAAAACATTTTGTATAATTTTGTTTAGCAGCGTTCTTGCTGCCGCAGACCACTGGCATATTCATAATCGCCATTGCGTCAAATAATTCGTACATTCCTGGTATGATTCAAAGGGTTATGCATCATAATACTCGAGGAGGAGTGCCGCTCTAAGTAATGAACACATCGCTCACACTCCACCTCTAGTGACCAGGGTTCTAATCTCGGTCAGTCCGTGGAGATTTTGTGGTAGTCAAAGCAGGTTCTCTGCCTGTTTTCTTGGAGTTGTCCTCTCACTCCACTATTGTTCCATCAGCATTAAATACCAACATAATCATTGCCCTCTCGTCAAACTATCCATCCCAGGTATGACCGAAATCGCTCGGTTTGTACAAAGGACTCTCCTGGAAGATCTTCGTCTTTTAATGGCCTATTTCTGGAGGATGTATTAGATCTAGCCGAGGAAGATGATACTAGGATTTACTTGGCGATTTAGAAAGAATGAATTTTGATTTCAATAAAATCTCATAGGTTTTGTATCTCAAATATATTTAGAACGTTTCGAAAGATCAATTTCTTCAAAATATTTTGTATTGAAAATATTTTTGTATGAGCTTTTTTTGAATATTCACTGTAATATTTGTGAACTTAATAATTTCTAGACTAAATAATAACAATCTGTATGTTCTAATTAATCAAATTCAATCATGTACATATTATCGATTACATATTATTGATTATGAGTATCGTTTCTAACTTAACGCTGATCAAAATATAAATTTGTATGATTGATTGAACTTTATACAAACTAACTTTACAAATCGATCAAAACCAAATATAAACATTGGGTAAATTATGCGACTCGTTTTTAATCCTAGGTTTCTGTGTTAATACTGAACCTTGCATTGCGTTAATATTGCAAATAGAATGTTTGATATGTGTTACATAATTATGCTCAATGTGTTCACAAAATTACTAAATACATTTCTAAATTTAAAAAATTCTAAATAAAGTAATGAGTGCAAAGAAATCTTGCCACTCAACTAGTTACCTAAACTTACTTATGAAGAAACGTGCAAGTTCATTTTCACTGAATAGTGAATTAGTATACGTAATTACAAAGACGTAAGAGTGCTTTATTCCATTGCATTACATCAAATCTTTCTCCGTCATCTAGTCTGCAAGTGGTACAGGCCATCCTCCGTCGTAATATTCATTTCGCTGCTGACATCATTTCCAATTGGCATAACGAGTTTTTGTCATACCACACGGCGCCACGAGTAAAGTCTTACATGCAGGAACTTTGTGACAGTAACCTCATTATTGCATCACAAAATTCAAAACCTCAATCTGTCTTCAGCTCTTACAAGGCACGTGAGCAGTATTGTTCAGTTGGTTATCTCATTTCCAGTACATAATAATGGCTCTGGGAATTATTCCCATTGTGGGAATGGCGGTATTCCATTGGTAGCAACACAGTGACACGAAGATCTACTACGATACATCTTCAAGGTTGGGAGTTGGTAAAAGCTCGCCTAACGTTGCTTTAATTAAAATAGGTTTGTGTTTCATACTATATTTATTTAGTCATGTCAAAACCGTAGATACTATTCGTGATTTATCGTGTCAATTATATTCTTTGGCTAGAAAATAAAATAGTAATCATACCTTAAAGAATTCTTTCGTGGGGACTAACAAACGTTCAGAAAATGTTAGATACAGTTCAGATAGTTAATTTTGTTTCAAATGATTTAATAATTAGAGTTGATAAGTCAATGTGCTTAATTGCAAAAACGTTGTTATGCATACGCTTTGGCTTGGAAAATGTGTAATCTATAAAACCACTGCACTCTGAAGTATTAATACGTAGAGTGAACAATCTACTACTTAACTGTGCAAGGAAGATTTTGAAAGCAAGTGATCATCAATTTGTACAAAAATTAGAATACCAAAAATCAATTATTAACACCTGGTCGTTTTATTACTTCCAAAAAATTCAACTATTCAACTTTCGTATGTATTACTTCCACGAACGAAAATGTCAGGAAAGTTCATACACACATCGAACACTTGTCATTTGAGATAGAAAAATATATATTTAAAATAAAAAAGGCAAATTGTACTTTCAGCGTATACCCCAGGCATTTCAACAAAAATGACTCGTTAAGTTGTTAATTTAGAATTCTTTGCTAATAATTTTCATAAATATTAATTTTTCTTCACTCTAACCAGTGAGAACAACTACAATACAATATAACCATTTCACATCTTTGTTTACGGGTGAAAATTACGAATCGACTTGAAGATGAAGTACGTCCTTTAGGCAGTGATGTTACATATAGAGCAACTGTTCAATATAGAGCAATATAGAACAGTTGTGTACATGCGTCTCTTTTAAAAAATCAACTATGAATAGCAATTGTATAAAACAAGTGGCGAGTACTTATTTTATACAGAATGCTATCTGAAAATCTATCTAAAAGGCAGATACTACCAGTTTTCAATTGGTTTTCTTTTCCAGTTTACTCTATCCCGATATTCATCTTTTACACCTTTCTCTTTTATAATTTATTAAACTTGATTAAATCAAGGTGTTTTGGCGAGGGTTGCTAAATTGTATCATGAAAGAAAGTATTTTCAGAGACTGGATATTGATTGCATTTAAACATTATTTTTACTAAATAAATACCAAAGCGATGTAATAAATAGGTTAACGAAATATATTCTACAATATTCAAACAAACTTTCAATATATTAGTCTCCTATTTCGATATAATCAGTTATTTCTTGCATATTCCCATCTTCTATACACTTTATGAAGATGTAATTTTCTAATCAAAATGGTATTTATTACTATGTAATCAGGGCTGCAGCGTGTAATATAATAATATATTGCAATATTGCTTTCATTTCCGTAATTATGGGTTAGGTTTTCCTTGAAAAAAATGTGTAACTTATTTAGAATTTGGCAAATATTGCAACCTTATATGCTGTTTTTGCTTTCGTAACTTTATTGAACAGAGTACTTATTCTTCTTCCCATGATAATTCATACACCTTCAGAACATAAATAAAATGGAGGGGGGTGTCTATCCGAATGTGAATGACCGCTGCCGTTGCTTAATTGTTTCCGGAATGTTTCTCGAATACCAAACGAACCGTTCAGATGGGTTCTAATCGTTCCACGCCAGACAGCTGAACTGACCGTGACCTTTACTGCTAGGTCCTTTGAATGTTTGTAGGAAACCGTTTAAAGTACGTTGGCATCGAGCGCTGCAAGTTCTACATGAGACTGGATCTCGGTCGTCATTGGCTTTAGCAGCTCTGGGATGAAAATTGTCTCTATTTAGATTACCACTTTTATTTTCATAGGTTTAACAAATATAGATGTAAGAGTATACGTTTTCTAATTTAATTGAAGGACCTCACTCTTGAAAATCACAACATCTCCGTTCTTTGCAAACGTCTAATTCTTACTATCACTATTAAAAACTCATTGTTGTGAATTTCATTGCCATTTGAAAATATTTTTTCATACACATTGCCTTGCAAATAATTAAATTTCAAACTAACTAAATTTGGATCTAATTATCTGAAGTATCGTACGTCACACGTATAAGTACAGACCTGAAACCCAACACCAGAAGTAACTATTAGATGGTGCTTCCATCATCTTTTGGTAGTAATTGGAGTAAATGAAAACATTGCTTTCATTTCTGATTCTTATTTCCATTTAATCCCTAATAGTGTCTTTAATATCCCAATTTGTATATGAGTTAGTCGTATCTATCCTTTAAAGATTGCCTAAGAATTTTAATTACAACAAGGAAAAATTAATCTTCTTCAAAATACGTTGACATTCACCCCCCAACCTGTCGATATAAATGTAAACGAGTAATTATTTTCTCAAATATTTTAGTAATCTAATGGAGCATATGTAAAAAAGTTTGTACATGTAAAACAAATTTAACACACGATGAAAGTAATAGACTCTATTTGGATTCATTCTTGACACCTGACTCACTCCAAATTTAAAAAATAGTCTGAGTGTTTTGTATCTGAAGTTAGCGTTTATAATTTTCCCAATGACCTCTAAACATTTTCAATGGTTTCAGACTTTTTATCGTGATGTGAACAGAATGATAAATATTATGTGTTCGTGAAGGATTTTTTATTACTTTAGAACAGAATGAAACCGGGGGTTTATTTAACTATTTTGCTGTAATAGCATCAATTAATATTGCCAGATTTTATCAAAGTCAAATTGTAAGTTACTCTCTTATAATCAAATTATTTTTTCACTTTTATATTATTTGAAATATTTCTAACACTATTTAACATTTTTAACGACAATTCAGAAATTTCTTAAAGATTATTTCAATCTACCTACAAAATTTTGAAGAAACTAAATGTAGATCATCATTTATCACCTTAATATTGCATCACCAATGTATGTGGATAAAATTTACCCGGCAGATTTATAACTCTTCATCTTCTAATCTCAATCTTTCGCCGATCACTGCGGCGCTTTCTCGTGTTTAAACAGACAATGAATGTGCGTGATATTATGTTCCTCCTTTCTTTCTTTTATCGTTTCGTCTTTGGATGAAAGGATTAGCAACAAGGAAGTGTACAAGTACCTTGCAACTTCAAAACAAAATAAACCCACGCATCGCATTCAGAACTGATGCGGCGTCTATCAAATGTGAAAAGAAAGTAATGTTTTTCGTGTATATTTGTTTATCACTTTTTTAAAGCATACGATCTCTTGTGGCCCGTTGGTAAATAAAACACATATTATTTCTGATATTACATCTCATGTGTCTTAAATCACTGAAAAATATTTATCATTTTCTCTTTTGATGCCAAAACGAATAACAGATACAGTGCGTTCAGTTTATTTTTCAGAAATTACTAGTAAAATCACATTAACCAGACTGTACGACTGAATTGAGCTTGAAGTACACTAACGTTCTTAGATTAATTGATTTGTTTCGTTTTCCATTGGATGACACTATGACCGATTTGCGGTCGCGATTGAATGATGTGCTGTAATCTAAAATACTTCAAAAATTAGTTCTTACAAACATTCTAGAGGGTAATAGAGAAAGCTAAAATAAGTAAACCGACTGGTGATGATATACTTCTCGTGGACAGGTACAGTACTATAGAGCCAAGGTCATGGGCGAAGTTTGTTGAAAGTAGGTCACGTCCAGTGAAAGATTGTGCAGCCTCCTGTGGGTTTGCGCTTGGGTTAGAAGCGCTGTGTGAAATTGGCGAGGAACCGGAATGTGCGGTGAAGAGTTGTTTTGGTCGTCTTGGTGCTTTCTTCAGAGGAGGGGTCACACAGAACAGATATCTCTTTCATCTTATGGAGGACGTCTGATAACGTGTGCCTAATACAACGGACAATTACATGTTCATTTGCGTATTTTTACATTGTACTGATGGACCCTTGTTATTATCAATTGCTTCAATAATAGGGTGTGGTAAATTATTTCTATGTAAATACTTGCCCTATCTGAACAGCAGAAGAATACGCAATTCAAATTAACGAAATTTATCAAAAATCTTACTATAAAAAACTCCAAACTACTTTATAACATTGTATAAATACTCAGTATAATTTCTCAAATGTATGTACAACATTCTGATCCGAGTAAGAACTTTTGATTGAAAAAAATGTTTCACTCATATTGTATGAAAATGTACTTAAATAGTAAGCATGTATTGTTTAAATACAGAATTGGTATTTATCGAATGCATACTCTAACAATAAAGTATACGTAAAGTACGTAGTAGTAACAGTAAAGTATTCCAGAAGCATAGTACTAAGGACAGTGTTAGGAGTAACAAGAAGGTACAAAATTCGAAATGAAACAATTAGGAAAGAACTGAAAACATTAAACACAGCAGAAGAAATCAAAAATTACCACAGTAAATGGAGAAAACCCGTGAAAATAATGAACAAACATCTACCACGGACGGCATTAAATTGTAGACCGAATGACCAGAGATATAGAGGCAAACCGACAGGAAGATGGCACCAGCAGGAACGCTTCACCACATGAAGGAATACTGCTTTATTACCCACTAACAGGGCAGCAGCACCGCTCCTAAACCGAGAGTATCGATAATGATAATGATGATTATGATGAAGCATACGCTATAATATGAATGGGTGAAAACCAGAACAATACAAGTGACATTTTATAAATTCTGAGAACTTAGTGTTTATTTTAGGCTATATTTCAGTGGTTTCTAAACTACTGTCTTTCATGTATTTTGGTGATTGTAATGAATAATTGAAATGCCGTGGTTTTTTGATGAAGAAACAAAGCACCACGACTTTACAGTAATATTGACTTAAACAAACAGATATCTCTGAATTTATTAAATGTCACTTACAATGTCATATAAAATACCAAATGGATTGATTTATTACTTTTTGTAATAATTATTTTTATTTTCAACTAGGAAATAAATAAATCAAGAATTTGGATGTAGATTTCTGAAAATGCAAACGTCTTCCCCAAATTGTGCCATTGCATTTAAATAACACACTTTTTTAGATAATTGTAGTGTTTGACGTATCTAAATTACTGTATTTTTTTAGTTTGAAATACTATCCTAATTTCAAGACGTCCTAGATATTTTTTCTCTTACGTATCTATACATCAATTACTAATTTGTAGATCTTCTCCTGGTCTAACTCTGAGATATTCCTTTCTCTTCTAGTAGTGTCACATATCTCACATGATAACAACATATATGATGTTTTAGCAATAGATATTTTTTTTCATACTTCAGACGTTCTAGGTTCCAGTTTTCCTGCGTGAGAACCACCGCTTCCACACACTAATTACTTTTTATCTTCCTCTCACCCGCAACTCGAGAATGGAGGTCGGCGAAATGAATACGTTGAAAAGGAAAGAAACGTGAGCGTCCTGCATTGCAAGACACGCTTGTTTTGATGTTTTCACACGACGCCGGAAACAATCCAGAAGTGCAGCACTCATTACCCAATGCAAGCCCGTTTGCGATAATTCTGTAAATGGGTTCGTCGTCTATTAACGCATCTCAGTCACTGATCACATAACTACATCTTTACCAGTCAGTTGAACTTCGTTTTAGGAAGCAACACATTATTTTAAATAATAATAACTTAAATAATAATTGTGTATTGAATTAAAAACCTTAAATTATTATTTCTCATTTGCCATTTATTATTTAGTTATAACTAAAGTTGAGTTAAAGTGACCCGTTGAGTTAAAGTATTTCGCTGCATTCAAATGGTTCTTAAACTTTCTTTCAGTATACACAATCTTCAATTAAACCGTAAATAATTGTTATTTTTCGTAATATTTCATTCATGTTTATTTTCAATATGTTGATTTATTTTACATACTTTTACTTTTTCTGTTTTATAATGCTTCACACTTGTGTTCATTATTTCGCGTAAGAAGAGTAAAATAAATTTGTTTAATATTGGAGAATATTAGTTTATTGTCGTAGACTTGTTAAGAGATACTAAAATACCTCGGCCAAAGTACACAATACCATTTATAATGTTTTAACTGCCACTTCCAAGTCTACAACGCATAGTAATATCCGTGACTGAACAGATCCTTCTAGTGATTCACGAGTACGGTCATATAAAGACAAATATGTGTCAACCCAGACAATTAAGATTGGGATCCAACATAGTAATGCCACTATACAAGTAAAAAATTTAGTACTATCAGTTGTTGTCAATTTCGTTCGATAAAAAAATAACATTATTTTTCGTCTTATGCCTCTAATCCGTACCCTTTGGACTAGCGACCAAGCAGAGCGTATTTAAATCAAATGTATCGTGTAAAATAATGGCTCTTGTACGCGACATCTATCATTTCGAGTATTTTACAGTTGCTCAGATAGGGAAAGAATTCATGGAGCATGCAGCCTACTCACTGCGGTGCTGCCAAAGACGCTGGAGTGCACGCTTTCGTCCCTGTGCATGAGGAATGTCGCGAGGTTTCTCTCTCGCAACGCACTTCACGGACACCTCACTCGGCTATAACGTATAAACGCCTCATACAGGCATTCGCCTAGCTCTATATGAGCAGGCGCCACCTCATCCATTTAGAAGGGTCTGTCTTAAGGAACACCGCTTGGGCTTTAAGAGGCTTAAATGAAGTGTACGCCCCGCACAGCAGCAGGAAACCCTTCCCCCTTTGCCAGGTGCGATGTCGCAGCGGGAACGAAAACTTTACTGAACTACTCTACGACTCGCAATCCCCACTCTATAATATTCTTGAAAACGCCTTCGCGTGAAAGAGAAGTTCAATGACTTGAAGGTCTAGGCTGCTAGGAATAAATAGCAGTTCGCGCAGCTCTTCGGAGAACGTTTACTTCATCATCAACCACTGTGAGACCCGCGATTCTACTTTTAATGTACCGCTGGGCGACGCCTCCGACCACCTCACTGGGCCAGCGCGACGCCGCCTAACTGTCGCCTTATGGCATCATGTAGTGGGAAAGAGAAGCTCAATTGAAGGCCAACGCTGGTACGAATAGAAAAAAGTTCAGGTCTTTGGAGAACTTTTACTTGAGCCTTACCCACACTAAGACGCCGGTTCCCCACTGTTGTTTTAGCATTTCTGAAAAGATCTTCGCGTAGAATAGACACGCAATTATCTCAAACGTGAAGGTTTATACTGCTAGGTCTGTACTGCTAGGTCTGTACTGCTAGGTCTGCACTGCTAGGTCTGTACTGCTAGGTCTGCACTGCTAGGTCTGTACTGCTAGGTCTGTACTGCTAGGTCTGTACTGCTAGGTCTGTACTGCTAGGACTGTACTGCTAGGACTGTACTGCTAGGTCTGCACTGATAGGACTGTACTGCTAGGTCTGTACTGCTAGGTCGGTACTGCTAGGTCTGTACTGCTAGGTCTGCACTGATAGGACTGTACTGCTAGGTCTGTACTGCTAGGTCTGTACTGCTAGGTCTGTACTGCTAGGTCTGTACTGCTAGGTCTGTACTGCTAGTCTGTACTGCTAGGTCTGCACTGATAGGTCTGCACTGATAGGTCTGTACTGATAGGTCTGTACTGATATGTCTGTACTGCTAGGTCTGTACTGCTAGGACTATACTGATAGGTCTGTACTGATAGGTCTGCACTGATAGGTCTGTACTGATAGGTCTGTACTGATAGGTCTATGCTCCTAAGTCTGTACTGGTAGGAATAACAAATCTGTAATCACGCATCACTTGGAATATTTTTTTCGTCCATCCTCAACGACTGTGCAACGCGCAACGCTTGTTTTACGAGCGCGCGGCGGCGCGTAACTGTCACGTCGCCGTGGCGTCGCGGAGTGGGTGGGCGGCGCGGCGGCGCGCGGCGCGCGGCGCGGGCGCGTGGCGGGGCGGGGCGGGGAGGCGCGCGTGCGGAGACAGCAGCGGAGAGTAACCGACGTTTCGTTTCTCGTCGTGCGCAGCGCAGCTCGCGCCGGAGCATGCGGAGAGCGTGAGCGGCAGTCGAGGCGCGACCATGGACGCGGCGGCAGCGGCGGCGGCGGCCACGGCCACGGCCACGGCGGCGGTGCACAGGATAGCCGGCTGCTGGGCGGTGCGGGAGGACACTCGATTTGCAGGTCAGTGGTACGGCGGGGTGTCTGCCAGCAAGGACGCCGCGCCCTGTGTAAGTACGCGGCGTCGGGTTCGACAAGGCTCATTGTGAATCAGCGGCATTCTTCTTCATGTTTTCCGCGTTCCAAAATACAACTAGAGTTTTCTAAGCCTTCCTTGCACTTTAAATCAAAATATTCGCTTTTATTCGTATTTTACAATAACATAGTTATTGAAAATGAAATGTTTGAACTGATTTTCTCAGTGTTCTTTATAGTTATTTGTAAATAATTTACCATGCTATTTGAAATCATTAGAAAAGTTAAAAAATCATATTTTCAATTTGCCTAATGCGAAACAAGATTTAATGAACGAACATATTAAATGAATGAATGGTAGTAAAAAGACGCACATTCGTGGGAATTTGTTTATAAAAATGCAATCATAAATATTAGTTTAATGATTTGGCACATAAGTTTTCGAGTTGTATATTTAAGTAAAATACATTTTTATTTTAAATATTTCATGTAATAAACGTTTTAAAATATGTCGAAATAGATTTTTGAAAAGTTGTTAGAATAATTTTATTGAGAAAAATATAAATTTTGAGTTTATTACCATATTACTTTATATAAGCTCGAACGATGGAAATTGTAACAATAAAATTGAGTAATTTCTTCGGAAAAGCAATAATGTGTTTCAACTTTCAACACCTTTCAACTAAGTAGAGGAAAACTCGGAATTGAGGATATTTAAATGAAAGAGGATATCGAGAGCGAGTACCTCCCCCCAGCGTGTAAGACTGCAATAAAGAGGAACGAAGCCGTTCCGGGCTTTTCGAAAGCGTCTCGAACAAAGCGAACCGGCAAACGGCTGCTCCTCCCGCGCCGCGCCTTTCTACGTGTTTCTCTTTCCCTGGCCAATCTGCAATCTTTCCAGGCGGCGAACTGCGACACTCGAAGGCGCGCACGACCGCCACGATGCGAGTGCTCGCGCTGCTGCTCCTGGCGCTGGCGGCGGCGGCGGCGGCGCCGCGGGCGGTGGCGGCGGGGGCGGCGGCGGGGGCGGGGCGGCGGCTGGAGCGCGCGTGCGCCGGCGGCGCGCTGGCCGCGTGCGCGCGCCTCGAGGCCGCGTCCGTCCTCAGCGGCCTGGAGCGCGAGGACGCCGTGGAGCTGCTGCCCGGGCTGGTGGTGCGACGCCAGGCGACAGGTGGGTAGACAGCAGGCGAGCAGACAACAGGAAGGCAGACAGACATTCAGGCAGGCAGCGGGCAGACGGGCAGGCGGGCGGGCGGGCGGGCAGACAGGCAGATTGGGAGACAGGCAGACAGACAGACAGACAGACAGACAGACTGATGGGGAGACAGGCAGACAGACAGAGAATCAGAGGGAGGCAGGTAGCGTGATAGTGCGATGTGGGCCAGCGGCTGGCCGAGAAGCTGGTGCGCTTCCCGCGAGGATAATATGAAATACAGAAACGGCGACTATAGATTAAAAAATATTTTGTCAATATAATAACATAGGTATTCAAATAAGCAACATACACGTACTTAGAGCCAATACCATGGTGTGTAAGATCATGTTGAAGTGCTGATTTGCGACTGCTTCAGTGTGACAAAGGGTCAGATAAAATAGTACCATAGGCTCGAAAAATCTCGAAACGTCAAAAATTAAGGAGCTTTTGCATTGAGAAGCGTTACAGAAATCGACACCACGATCGATTTTCTGCACATGCGCAACTCGAGTTTTGCATCATTTTTGTGCAGATCAGGATACGAAGTCGCTATTTTTGTACGCTACGTTACGCCTTATTTACTCAATTAATTTACGAATACTTTCCATTCGCCGATGAACATTCTGCTTCACACTGAATTTAGTAAAACTCTTGGTGCGTTGTCTATTTCTTATTGCCACTAAAATTATTGAATTTTCATTTCACAAATATTGTCGGGGCAATGCTATTCCACCACCAACACTGTCGACAATCTCAATCATTTTAGCGTACAACAATCGACAAAACTCCCTACCAATCGAAACATGTCTTGAAAATAACGTCGTCGTTGGTTCTCCGTGTGGTCAGAGGCGGCGCAAGGGCGCGCGGGGGCGGCGGAGGAAGAGGAAGCGGGATCGGAAGCGGAAGCGGGGGAGACGGACGGCGAGGTGGACCGGCGGCTGGCCGAGCGGCTGGCGCGCTTCGCCAGCTCGCGCGTGCTGGTGCTGGACCTGCCGCGGCTGGCGGCGCCGGGCGGCCCGCTGGCGTCGGCGCGCGCCTGGCTGCCCTCCTTCCTGCGCCCGCCCTCGCTCTGGAGCCTCATCAAACCCAACCTGCCCGGCTTCCTCAAGCCGTGTAAGTCGACTGGGCGACCAGGCTGCGCGCGTTCAAACGAGCGTTATTGGAAGAGCGTAGGCTTCCTCTTCCGCGTCAGTAACGACGCGGCTGTCTGAGAGACGTCGCGTTCTAGACGCAGGTACCGACGCATTTCGCCCTGAGGAAGGTCGCAGAATGGCAGCCGAAACGTTGGCGCCTGTGCTTAGGACGGGGCGTCTCCCGGTCAGCCAATTACGAGTAGCTGCAATCATTATTATATCTGTGGCGTGGTGCAAGAAGAGCCAATGTCAGTTTTAGTGTGTTTCCATTTGTATGGCTAATGTGTGCTTTATAGCCCCATTGTTCATTGCAAGGAAGGACAAATACGTAAGTTGATCATGTCTCTTAATTTCACATTGATTTGCATTGGCCTACGATTCTTTTCTTATTTTGATGAAGTAAGAAAACTTACCATTCTGTAAAACTTTTAATATTGACATCGGCTCTTCTTAGACCAAGCCACAGATGTATTTTTAAGGGGTGTGCTATCCTCTAACATAAAAGATAATCAAATTAATAATAATTTTATTGGGATCAATCTAGTAAGACATAACGTTTCTGTATTAGCTCAGCATAAATGAACAATTATTTTTAAGCAAACAATGCTTCAGACTATAACCGTATTGTGCCTCTCCCTCCCCGCCAAAACTTCTTCTCAACGTTTAGACCAATGAAAATACGTGTTCATAAAAAAACAGTTAATGCATGATACATTAGCTATGATATCTCGCCTAACTCATTCTTTCAAGCTTCCTCAAACTCTGTTAGCCGAGTGAACGATTATCATAAACATAACTACAAATAATAAAGTACAATAAGAATACCGAACCTATAAATAAGAACAAGCAATGATAAAAACAAGGGATAGTAACGTATGGTAACAAAAGAACAAAATAACTACAAAAAAACACGTTAAATCCTATTTTTGAATATTTAATTATACATTTTTAATTTTTTTGTTTATTTTTATCATTTTTATTTACTTTTTGGTCCTGTTATTTTTATGTTGAAACTGTCCAAATGTAAGTGACGCTTTTGAACGGTAGAAAGGAACGGTTTATTTCATCCTTAATACTCTGAAGGAAATCACACGAATTCCAAATCATTTGGATCAATTTTAAGAAAAGTGAGGATGGTGCAAGTGGATAAAGGTCTCGCCTCAATGACCTTGTACACCTTTCACGTACTCACGTGGTATAGTGGTTAGTGTCTATTTGTTCCACTGATGAGGCCTGGTTCGATCACTGTCCGATCCCTGTGTGATTAGTGGGGGACAATCGACCAATACGTACGAGTTCCAAATGGTCCTAAAAGTTTCAGGGTACGTAAAGTTAAATAAATAATTCTCATGCTGTGTGAAAACAAGTAACGCCGGTTCTGAGTACTAAAGTACCCTGCAGTTCTCATTATCTTTTCATAATCGCCGGAGAAAATGTTGCAGGAAGTCAAGTCATTGTTGTGAACATTTCACTAGAGACGCTATTTTCTCAGTTGAGGTTTCACTGTTTCTGGCTATTCTCTTGCTTGTGTGGTACGACTTTCGTTGTTATTCAAATCTAACTTTTACTATCAAATTCTTACAACACAGTTTTCTAGTTTTCTGGGCTGTCCGTACTAACATATCACATGAACTAATAACAACTTACAAGCTCTTTACTTTATAACGTCCTAAATTACTAATTACTGTGCGCTGAGTCCAGGTACCCAAATACGGATCCCACAAGAAAATGATTCTATAAATCATTTTTCAAGAAATCAAAATATTTAATAATTTCAAATAAATTTTTATAATACGAAGTTAAACTTTTCCCTATTAAACAATCCACAAAAACTTTCAACATGATCCGCTTGTTTATTGGAAATTACCACGTACCTTGAATCACATTTGTGACTATACAAAACATTAGAAAATTATTTTCTAACCGCCATTTACGTTCAATGATTTCTCCTGAAACGAATGCAGATGCTATTTTTCATTAAAAGAAAGTATGCAATACATCACACAAAAGTTGGCACATGGCGGAGAAACTTTTTCTTACACGTATCACATCAACAATCGTCGTTTAGGTATTCACCTCGTAAACATGTGAAAGTCCTCCAGAGAATAGATATGCAAGTGAATTGTTCTCAAACGCCGCGTTGGTTAGCCATCTGTGAAGAATGCAAAGCGTTTGAAATCGAGTCCTCTTGTGGAAATGTGGGTCACCATTAAGTAAACACATTTCTAGTTCTTTGTTTGGAGGAAACATCACCGTTTTCATTCAATTTGTTTGACATCCTAATTATTTTATTTCATTTAAAGAGAACTCGTTGTTCCCGTATTCTCCCTCGCACATCCTCATATTTCAACATATTGAAATTAATTAATCTCTGTATATTACTAGTATAATACTAGGCTAATGGTTCAAAATATTTCCTCAAAAAAATATTTCTGGTCTACATTATCTTTACAAAATTTCGTAAATGTAAAACACGAATACATAGACAAATTTATTTCAATGCTAAATATTGTGTAGCAAGCTCCTCTTTTCCATAAAAAATATAAACAAATCCACCAGTTGCTACTACTAATTCTTTACTACTGAATAAGGAAAACATAAGGAAATCGATGAATTTAGCATTCATTTTGGGTTTCAAAAATAAAGGAAGGACAAATGTGAAATATCGCAGAAGATGATTAACTTAAAAACAAACCGTTCAAGTTTCGAAGAGCAGAACAAATTGGATAAATCTCCTCTCAAACACCGAAAACTTCTTCTTCTTTCTAGTTTTTTCTTCGGGCGACAGGCAGTACCCCGGTCCCGATGGGAGGCACATTCGACCATACACTAGACACCAAGACACTAGCAGCCTCCTCTGATCGGGGATCAGGAGAATGCGATGCTCTCCGTGACAACACATGCATGAGAGACTAGGGACAGTGCCCAAGGTGGGACTCGAACCGGCGGCCCTTACGACCGAAGCCCTGAGTCGGTACACGCTCTTAGCCACCCAGGTCGGCACACCTGAAACTAGTTGGTTTATTCGCTGCAACTGATAATGCTCCTCCGCCCTGGAGGCAGAATCCTGAAGAATACCGAATCGGCGGTGACCTTCGCCCCGATTCTCGAGGCCCGCGCGGTTCCGGCTCTCCGGGACCAAACGCGCGAACGGGGCGAACGGGTCGCTGGCGGGATCGAGTGTCGACACGCGGAAGAGGCCTCGCGAGCGACTATGTCGACACGGCCCACTGGGGCAGCCGGCCACGGCCCCAACCGACAGGCGGCACGCGCAGCGTCAGGGCTGGATCGAAGGCAAACCCGAATTCGTACGAAATAAATTTAATTTTTTGCGGATACGCTATTGCTTGTTATTGCCATGGAAACAGAGTTGAATATAACTTACCGGGATCGAGGGAATCATGGTTACGAGGGAAATAAGAAAACAGTTGAATGGTGTCAAATGATCTCTTAAGGAGGGAATTATGAAAGGAAATAATGGAAGGAAAATATGAAAAGACAATCCGAGACAAGTTAACTAGTTTAATTAATAAGTCAGCTAGTCATTAGCAAGGCCCACGGGTATTTTGTCGCCGCTCGATCATTATAATGCTCTTGGTGCAGAAATAACTATTGAAGGCATATAATTAAAGTCCATTCGTACCTTTCACATAAATAAATCAGAAATGAACTGCAAATAGAAAACATAAGCATTTATATTAGAAGATTATCTATAAAAATTATTCGAAGACTTAGTAAAAGTAGATTGTGCCAAAAACGTCACTCTAGGTCACTCAACAGAAAACAAACATGAAGTCGAAGTACCGAAAGAAGAAAGCCCATCCACCATATAACTCTTCAATAAGCTTACAACATTTAATTAAATTATTTTAAATAAATTTAATTAAAAGTAAAGGATTCTTAAACACTGGAGCATCCCATTTAACAATAACAGAAATTCGAAATCCAAATTTTTCAAATTCACAATGAAGACATACCCATTAAAAGCAACAGACAGTTTTGCATAAAATGAACTCTCCACTTGCTTATGGCCTATCCCAGTTCTTGTAACAGTGCCTGGAAAACTCTGTAATATTATTATGAGTGAAGTGATAGTAAACAAAGGTGTTAAAAAAGATAACAGCTGTCTAAAAGAGAATTCTTACGGCCGGCTGAGCTGATCGGTAGTTTCCGAGACCTCTCATATAACTTCTGTGCGAATGCCGGAGTGGTTCTCTAACAAATTGGTCACGACCGTTCCTTTCTCTTCTTGTCCTTTTCTCACCCTTTACTTGCACTTACACTTGCATGCATTACACTACCGCACATGTCGGAAGAGTATTCGGGAACTTACAGCCTGTCTCTGCTGGGGCGGTGCTCCGATGTGGGAGATACGTCAAGGGGGAACCCCCTTTCGCAAATGGACGTACAGGTTGAGTGAAGTCGTAGGCCAGTGCTCTTGTCTGTACGCGTGACGCCGCGTCGCAGGCTGTGATGCAGACGTTGCGACCCCCTTGTCGTGGTCTTCCTCAGGGAGTCCGCCAGCCTCGCCAGCCACGACTGGTCTGACAGGCATTGCAGTCCGCGACGGGCCAAGAACATTCACGTCGTGTGGGTTGGCGCCAGATTTCAAGTGCTAGGAGGAACATGATCACATCCGGGATATAGCGTAAACTGCACTTGCGGGGCTAAAAAACACCGTAGTCGACACACCGGGAATCAACACGCGCTCACTGTAAGGTGACGCGGAGCGTTTCAGAACCCGTGGAGTTTCTCAATGACTATCACCTTGAAGTTCTTCTGAGCGTCGGAAATTGTAATTCGGACTTCTGAGCGTCGGAATTTCCAAACGCCGCTCCATGCAATCCGTGATCGGGTCTTTAACTAGTTCTACCACAAGAGATTACCCGGACATTTAATCTTTAATTTCACTGAAAATGGAAAAATTAGAAATACACTCTAGCAAGTAATTGGAAAAGTTAAATAGTGTGTGTATTTTAATACTCGCGTAGAATAAAATAGAAATATATCAAGTACTTCATAGCGAATACTCTTTAAAGTTCTTTTGTACTTAGTACAATTCAATGAAACTACCTAAAAACAGCTACCGCCATCTTTGTTTCGCTTTGAATAAAAATATATTCTCCGAGTTCCACGCTTTGCTCATTATCAATTTGGTGCGGTGCACCACCGCTTATGGTTTTTGAAGTTACTTTAAATGTTGACATCCTAAATAGATTTAAATATAGTATGTTTCATTGGCTCCAGATTTGGTTTGGTGTGAAGGTAATTTCGTTGCTTCGCTTCTCGGAATAAAATAGTATCTATAGAGCATGCCACTCCTTTTCCTGATCTTCTCAAACGAGTCTTTGTCGTTTTTGTGGGAGGATTTTTAGATACCAAATCTTGGTCGTTTAAGTGGGTCGTTGCTCTGATTAATTATAATGAATAGCTTTGAAGCTTTTCCTCAATCGATCCATGTACTCCCATTTGGTTCATAATTCCCAGGTATAAAGTACCGGCTTGTAAAAGTTCTCAAGCACACGATTACATTGATGTAAATAATTACTGAAAATAAACGAATGTATATTGTTATTGTGATTGTCAGATTATTATATTTCTCGTTATTTTGTATCGTTAAATTTTAGTTTGGCTTCATATAACTAATTAAAATGATATACGCAGGTAAACTTAAAGATCTATCGAATAAAAAGCCTGATGATGAAAAAAAGGCAAAAACGTGAGTAACATAATAATTGAAATCTCTCATTCTCTTACCACACGATTGTCAAAAATATAACGGAATCTTTATTTAGATATTTTTAAACACAGAGTGATGTAGCGGATACAGTGGAACCATGGAGCATGGTGACACATCCCCCAAATTCAAACTAACGAATATTTGATGACAACAATAAATTACTAATTGATTCCTAATGATAAAATTTCAATCTTATTTTACACACATTCGTGGAATAGACGCAGTTTTTAAAAATCTTGTAATCCTGAAAGATATTGGTTTTAAGTTTTGGAATTATATTTAATTATTATATTTATGGAGAGATCCCTGACTTAGGTCGCCCTTCACCAAGAAATACTTTCTGGAGCGACCCGTGGCAATGCGAGAGAGAGGGGCGTGTACGGGATTTGTGGGACATGGGATCTGTGTCATTACTGAACATTGAACGAGAGGTGATGATGAGGCTATCTTCACGATCCAACTATCTAATTGCAGGGAGATTCCAGCGCTCATCAAAGAGTTCCACTTCCGTAAATTTCTTCACGAAGCAACACTAATAAACTTCCGTTTCAAACCCCAAGCAAGCTGATGGTCGATCGATACAGAAGAGTAGCCTCTAAGAACCGATTTGTACGCTTCCTTTGGCGAACGATTCTGGAGGTTTAGAAAACGTACATCTTCACAATGTAGCTTCTGGAACCGTGGAAGAGATATACCCTTGTGCGCCTTTACTAAACCTCCGGAATCGTTCTAGAAAAAAGAAGCGCGTGAATAAAATCGTACTTGAAAAAGAAATGTATAAATCGCGTTTTTGGATTGATCCACTAACATGTATATCTCGGTTCACTGAGTCTTCTTCTCGATTAAACTTCATCCATATGGAAATATATTTATGATTTATGTTCACCGATTGGAAGTAAATTAGTCTGGTACCTAGAAATCGTCAAACATGACTTAGGTTGATTCAAGCTAAGACAACCTGAGCAGTAAATCATTCAAACAAATTGCGACATTATTATGGACCAAAATTATATTTCAAACAATGAAAATCTTCGTCGTTGTCCATTTTAATACCAAGAACAATCCCGTGGACGAGTCTCCATATTGCACGAATACTCGTATTTGTAGTGCTTTTACCCGGTGAAGAGTATTTTTTAATTTATTTTTTTAAGTCGCTTCGACATCAGTGATCACTAGTGACTACAATAATGACCATTGATATCAATATGACTTTAAATAAATTTTAAAAATACTATTCACTAAAGAATCACTACAAACAAACACTACAAAGAAAGTATTGGTGCAATATGAAGACTTCATAACTAAATGAGTAATTTTCCCTGTATAAAAAAATTTCTAACACGATTAAATTAATGGGATATGGCTGTTTATCTGGCAATTGAGAGCAAGGACATGAATCAAAACGAGAGGATAAAAGCCTTAATAATAATAATAATAATAATAATAATAATAATAATAATAATAATAAATAATATAGTAGATGTAATACGTCGAGACAATTGGGGCTGATGGTACCTCTGATTACAAAAACGTTCGAATAATACGGAAAAAATAAAAAATACATAACGAAATTTTCAACTCCAGTGGAAAACGAGGTGAAACTTAATTCACAGATACTTTTAAAGGTACAGACACATACATACATTAAGTTTCAAATTTTTGTAGTAACGCACTGTACAATGAGTAAAACAAATGAGCTCGAACCAGTCACAACAATCCGTAGCAGACAGACTGACACTGACGTCGACCGCCGTACATGTAATTTTCAACGCAGTGTTGTCACCCCGTCAAGAGCCAGCTCTAGATTATCGCCGCTCTTTTGTTCGGGTGTTTGTTTTCTCATCTCGAAGTACACGTAATCTCGGGTTGGCGAACCTCGGATTAACTCGACTCTACTGTATTTGGATACACTTTTAAACGAAAGGACAACGATAATTTCTGCGTCGCCATACCGCGAATCGAAGGACTTTGTGAGCCGTTGAGGACGTGGCGCTGTATTTACTAGCCTGTCCGGGTGACGCCGCGTCCATGGCGAAGGTGCCGACGTTTTGGTCGCCATTCTGCGACCTTCCTCAGGGCGTATTGCAATACGCACCTTCGCCATGGACGCGGCGTCACCCGGACAGCCGAGTAAATACTGACTCCGGCCGCGGAAGCCTACGCTCTGACGTGGCGCTGTGTCCGCAGCAGTCACGGGCAAGAGCTCCTTCCTCACGGGCTTCGGGCTGGGCTTCCTGGCGTTCGCGCTCAAGAAGCTGCTGCTGCCCATCATCATCGGCGGCCAGATCGTCAAGTCGGTGCTCATCGCCATGTTCCTGCCCTCCATCCTGGGCGGCCTCGGGAAGCTCGTCGGCAAGGTGAGTCGCCGCCAGAGAGCGTTGGCGCGCGCGGACACGGGCGAGATGGATGTCGGATGTCCTGGGCACGCCGATTGGCCGAAGTGTGAACCGATTGGCCTGGTGAACCGATTGGCTGAAGTGTCGGACATGAAATCGTGACCTTCAGCGCTGAAATAGGACACGAAATGACAACCGCAACTTACCGGAAACTCAACGCAACGCAGCACACCACCCGGTCAGTCGAGAGTTGTTAAAAAGTGGGGATGCCGCTGCGACCCAACTGGCTAAGCAATGATTTAAATTCATTTCAACTGGCATGCATGAAAAAATCAATTAGAAAATCACACATTATAATCAAATAATTATAGTCAAAACATGACCCCCGTAACGTCTATTTAAAATGTATTACCTACACATTTATTCAGCGATTAAACTAATTAAGATATATAAGGGTGTCCAATTCGGTCCTCGAATTGTAAAGTGGTAAGGTAAATGTTAGGGCCTGTTTCATACAAAACGGTTTTTTAAATGTATTTTGGAGCCTAAATAACTACGGCCAATTAATTAGGTTTTGTTTTGAGATGGTAAAATACACAGAAATTTCGACAATAGGACAGTAAATAATTCAGAGGATAGTGTGTGTTCTTTGGCACTCATATACTATCAGTTGTTGAAAGTGTAGTTAACTTCGATTAAACTTTAGATTATTGAAATTTAAATACAAAATTTAATCTTTTAAAACAAAATTTAAAATTAAGATTTCTATTTTTTATTATTGAATTTGAACTTTCTATTATTAAATTAAGATTATTGAAGTTTACATTCAGTTCATTCCAGGGACTCATGTTTTGATAAAAATGTTCAAATTACTCTGCGTTCAGTGTAAATGTGAGGTTGTGTTCGTCATTTAACAAACCCACCATCGGCGTGTGTGAAATGTAAAATTAATATTTCGATTATTGATTTCCGAATTTGAACTTTAGATTGTTAAACTAAGACTACTGAAGTTTACATTCAGTTCATTCCAGGGACTGCTGCTTTGATAAAAAATGTTCGAATTACTCTGAGTTCAGTGTAAATGTGAACTTGAGTTCGTCATTTAACAAACCCACCATCGGCGTGTGTGAAATGTAAAATTAATATTTCGATTATTGATTACCGAATTTGAACTTTAGATTATTAAACTAAGACTATTGAAGTTTACATTCCGTTGATTGCAGTTCGATAAAATGTTCGAGAGTTCGACTGATGTTTTTAATAAAAATGTTCGAGTTTCTCTGAGTTGGGTGTAAATGTGAGGTTGTGTTCTCTGTGTAACCACCTCAGGGCGTGACGACGTTCGCGTCGGCGTCGGGTTCGTCGGGCGGGCTGTCGGGGCCGCTGTCGGGGTCGCTGGGCGGCGGCGCGGGTGGCGTCGACGACTTCGGCGACTTCAAGGAGCCCGGCGGCGCGGGCTACGGCGACGCCGACGCCGCCGGCACCGACGCCGCCTTCGCCAACGCCTTCGCCTACCCGGACGCCCCGCAGTACGGCGTGAATGGCGTGAGCCAGCCGGGCAACGCGGCGGCCGCCAACTCCATCAGCCGGTCGCCGCTGCTGGGCGGCGGCGCCACCGCCGTCTACGTGCCTGGCCGGTGAGTAAGAATAATAATAATAATAATAATAATAATAATAATAACAACAACAACAACAACAACAACAACAACAACAACAACAACAACAACAACAACAACAACAACAACAACAACAACAACAACAACAACAACAACAACAACAACAACAACAACAACAACAACAACAACAACAACAACAACAACAACAACAATAATAATAATAATAATAATAATAATAATAATAATAATAATAATAATGTCTTTATTAATGGCGAGGCTCGGGCCATAGGGCCTGCTCTTCCGCCTAACCACTGAATTTACACACATTTAGAGTAGTAACATTTTAAGAGGGGAGGACAAGCTGTACATTTAAGTCTGGGAGAACAAATCTAGGGACCATCCCGGCATACGCCTTAAGCGATTGAGTAAACCCACAAAAACCTCAATCAGGATGGCGGCTTAGGGCCGAAACATTAATAAAACTGAAGTATATTATACTGAGTAGTGAAAGAGAAAAGAAAAGACGTACAGGGGAAGGGGTCAAAAAGTATAAATGATAAAGTTTGTGAGGGAGAGGTAAGAGAAAAAAAAGCGAAGGAAAGGACGAAGAAGAAGTAGGCGAAAAAAGTGAAGTTATTTAAGGAACGTTACAGAAAGCTACGTTTAGTTTACTGTATCACTGTGAGTCTGGCTCAACGTGAGTCTGGCTGCTTGGTTGCTTTGCCCTGGGTTCAATCAATCATTTCGTGTTCCCGGGCGCGTTAACGGCTACAGTCGTTTTTCCCGTAAGTGTAGCGGAAGTTTTACATCCTGCGAGACCAATCCCCCCCCCTGCTGGATGGGAGAACCGGCGCCGTCCCATGTCGGCTTGCGAGGTTTTCCCCAACCAGGTATCTCTCGCCAGCGGAACACCGCCCCAGCCGAAAAGGCTGTGAGCTCCATACCAGTACCCCGGCATGTGTGATAGTGAAAAATGCATGTAAGTATGTATGTGTGTGTGTGTGTGTACGTAAGGAGAAAGGAAAGGACAAGGAACAGGAAAGAAAGGTCATGAGTGATCGGTGGCCCGATTGTCAGGCCCTGCTCCGCTATTCTCCAGGTATTAATAAGAGAAACCACGGAAAATTACCGATAAGGGCAGCCGGCCGCTAGAATTGTCCTCCAGACAGCGGCTAATTCGATCTAGATATCCAGAAAGTGTCGAAAATCCTGCCACTGTCGGGATTCGAATCCCGACCCTTGAATCTTGAAAGCTAGTGGCACTGCAATGATCAGTTGATGCCCTCAGCCAAGTCAGTCGGTGGGTGTCTCTAATACTTGGAGATTTGTTTATTGGCTCTCCCCCGACGTACGAGGGTTTGGAAAATGTTAGTTTTCTGGCAACTAATAGACTCCCAGCGCCGTGAGTATATTTTTCTCCCATGTTAGCCGTCAGAGACCATCACGACAACGATGTTAGAAATATTCATCCATTACTTGAAGCGTTCTCTTGCTAAGCGAATGTGAAATCTAATTAACACGAGAATGGCAGTGCATTTAATTCGCCGAGCATTTAGTCAGAGTTCTTTGACAACCTGCAAGTGCGGCAATGTCACAGCGGCTATCCCGCTCTTGGAAAATCCGTTCAACCCAGCCGTATCGAACACGCGTTCTGGAGGTTGAAAGGCCGGTATGTTAACCAATGGCCCAACGAGATGCTCATTAAATGTGGAGTTGTGTTCTATTCGCTCAAGTTTCCTTGGTGACCGGACACTATAGGCCTCGATCTGGTCTGGTCAAATGCGTTGATCTTACTCTACTCTACTCTACTCTACTTACTTACCATACAGCAAAAATGTCTGTGTTGCATGCCGCTGCTATCAAGTGAATTCAGCTGTTTCGTTTTTGCCGAGATTTTACTAACTGTTTTTTTTCTTATTTAATCAAAGAAACGATTTTTTCTTCAATCTTGACTACTGCGATTTTTATTTTCATATTTTATTTCATTTAACTTATCATTTGACTGCCAGACGTTAAGAAAATTCATCCAATACATACACACATAAGCTACCTTTCAATCTTAATTGGGGAGGTCATTGATAATTAACGCAACGAATCGTTGTGGTGAGAATGTGAGCGTTGTGTGTGATATTTCAAGTAGTTCGTTGAACAGAGTTTTGCGATTGTTGTTTGAAACAGTACTAGCATATATGCTTCTAAATAATATCTGTTACATATCCTTCAGAAACAAATCCATAGAGATTGTAGCATGATATAGTAACGTGAGTATTTGTCCTATTATTTTCTATTGGATTTGGAGTTGATTTATTATGAAGCTTTTTGGGTTGAATCAATACCACTCTCCCCAGAAATAAACTCGTCGTTCTCTTCCTTACTTGAAATCCAGACTGATATATTGCTTGAAAGCGGTTAGTTTTCAAAACATGTATTCTATCAGCAGTAAATTCTTCCTACCGCGGTATTAAACATTTTCAAATTTTCATGTACTTTGAAATTCACTGCTATCATTTTTCACTGTTATCAATTTTTTCAACTTTCCCTCAGAAAAACACTTCACCTGGAATAGTCTTCACCTGAACCTTGTCGGAAAACACCCATCCACACACACACACACACACACACACACACATCTCCTAGTTTTCTTGCATCCTCTGAGACCTTATTGGACCCAATTACCTTACCCCCTGAACCTAATACTTGTACTACCTCTCCCATTTGTCATTTCTCTACATTTATCCCCCTCCTTCCTCTCACATCCGGTCACTGCTTGGGCTTCCTTCGACCAGGCACTCGAGGTAAACATGAGAAAAATAAATAGCAACTACAGTTAAATGCAGCAAAGAAACATCGGCGTAGTTACATGCCAAAAATTCAAATAATGCATCATAATGTGCAATTTCTTTCAAATAAAATTGAATTTATCGATACATGTCGATAATCGATATGCATGGGCCCCGAGAATCATAAACGTTCAACCGCATTAAACCTTTATTAATCAATCAATTAATCCAAATGTTTTAAAAGAACATGAGAAACATGCATGAGTAGAAGGAAAGCTGATTCTCTATAAACCCGTGAGCAGCCCACCTCCGCGCATTTCGCCCTGAGGAAGGCCGGAGCATTTCGGTTAAAATGTTGGCATCCGTGCCTAGGACGCGGCGTCCCCCAGACAGCCAAGTAGACGCCTACGCTTTGATGAGGCATGACGTTGACGAGCAGCACTCCCCCGCGTTTGCGAGGCCGCTCCGCTGCAGCCCTCCGCAGCCGCCTTACCGCAAGCGGCGGTCGTTGGGCGCGGCGGAATCCGCGTGCGGGGCTGCAGCTGCGGCTGCGCCAATTGGCGAGTTGGCGCTTCGTGAGGCACGCGATGCCGCGCCACGCCGCGCCACGCCGCGACGCCCGTTCCTGGCGCCGCGCCGTCGCCCGCCCGCCCGCCCGCCGCGCATCGCCGTTCGATAAGGACACGGTCGGAGTGGAGCCGTGTTCGCGTTGGGGTGAACTCAGCGGTTTACGAGCGAATACCGGATTAGGTGGCTCAGGGAATCAATTCATGTCGATGCAGTGCCTCTGAATGGAAGGTTCTAGGGTCCCAGTCCACAGGCTGGTACGATTTTCGACACAAATTAAATACTTGGAGATAGCTCAAATTCAGTACCTGTCTGGATTCTAGCGGGGGGCTGCTCTCTTGTATAGTTTTCTGTGGTTTCTCCGATCAACACCAGACGAATGCCGGAGCGATACCCCACACAACAAACGGGACACGGACCATCGAGATTTTCCTTCCTCTTCCTTGTCCTATCCTCACCCACCTCACCCATACTTACACTTACACTAACATGCACTCCTACACTTAACATGTCGGAAGCTTAGTTATAGTCCCAGCTGGGGCCGCGCACCGCTAGTGGGAGATACCTGGTTGAGGAAAACCCCGCAATCCAACGTGTAGGTGAGCGTGAGATTTCGCCATCTAATGGGGGAAAGATCACCGCCATCTCCCGTGATAAAAACGTTCACTACACTTACTGGACTAATCTGTTGACGTGCCCGGAAACTCTAATCAATCAATCCAAAACGAGCGAACATTTCAAACGTTCAGTAGAACGAAGGCAAGGTCGGATTGCCGCCGAGCGTTCTAACGAAAACGGACGAATTTCCAAGAAGGCGGAACGATATCAAATGAACTTCAATTATTCGGCCGAACTGATAAATTGAACATGCATATAGACAAACTTGTTTTGTTAATTTATTAATGCGAAACCCTGTGAAAAATCTTCTCTGAAATTACTGCATACTATTTCAAAAGAAATGGATGACTGGGTTGCTAATAGTTTCTGGCACACGTGAACCCAACCCCGCTATCGCCCGCTATTAAAGTATCTCTCGTGTTATCTCTAACATAGCTCTCAGCCTGCGGTTTTTTATACTTTTGCATCCGTTGCTTGTCACATAGGTAATGATTCGAAGGCGAGCGTCTGCCGCAGTCGAAAGCAACGTGACTACTACCGTTAGCCCAATCAGTTAGTCGATCCAGCACCGAACGTTTATTTGGACGAGCTCTGTTCCGCTTCCACCGCGCCCCAAGAGCCACTTCGCGGGGCTCCGTCGCCCTCCTTCACCCAGCGAGCGGAGAAGCCGCTTCGCTACATCGGCGGCCCCAAGGCGACTTTCGCGGAACGCCTCGGGAGTAGCGTAGACACCTTGGGAGAGAACCGCGAAAAATGCCAATAAATTTAGAACGGATTTCTTGGTCTTTATTGGATCACGGGAACGATGCCCGTCATTTTTTCAGTACATCATAACGACGCAACAAATGCAAATTGTGGAATGGAAAAAAATGCGTTTTGTTAATTTCGACACATATCGACTTCTTCGGTAGTAAAGGCTTGTGATGACGTCACCCAGAAAACAAGAACACTCATAATCCACGACAAAGTTAGCTTTAGGATTGGAGGTAGCCTATTTCAAAATGAACACTCCCCTTTTTTAAAAAAAATGTTTCCGTTCTGTTCAACAAGAATATCTCAGAATTGCTGATTAGATAATAATAATCCGATAAGGAGAAGGATTATTTCCGTTCTTAATCCAATTAGCACAATCTCATGCTGAATATTTTTTTCTATGATCGCTAAAATGATCGTTTCTTCAGCCTCCCAAATGTTTAATTGATTCAACATATTCTTATGAAAGAAATAAAGTTAATTTAAAAAAAATTCAAGGTGCTATAATACTGCTTCCAAGAAAAAAATCGTTCGAGAATTACATTTAATATTTGTATTTATCATTTCTCAATTACTTCGTCACAAAGCGCTGAGTAACTACTTGATGAAAAATTACTCCTATTTCACGAGCGACGCGAGGTAGTCCTAGGTGCCATGTGGTCCTGTATAACCTCGGCCTCCGTAACCTCCATAACAGTCTTCATAACCTTGAATCATGTGCGACCCAGAAGACATCGAGCGCGCGAAGTGGTCTGACGAAAACCGCAAACGTCGCGAGCGTCCGTAACCCGTCAAAGCAAACACTATCCAGTGTCGCCAGGCGGAAGGCGGAGGCAGCGCGGAGGCAGGGCGGAGGCGTGCGCCGGTGCGCTGTTGCGGGCGCCGCCCCCGCCCCCGCCCCCGCTCCGCCCCCGCCGAACGGAGCGGGCGGTGAAGGTTGCGCAATGGGCCGCGCCGCCGCCCGGGGACCGGTTCCCTTTCGCCGAGGGGCCGCTATGTGGACCACCGGGCCACCGCCCCCCCCCCCCTCATGCCGTTGCGGACTCATCCTTATTCCTCTTCCTTCGCACCTTTATCCCCTTTCAGCTCCGTTCTTTCTTTTCCTTCTCTTTCTTCTCCTGCTCAACCGTCACCATTGACTAAGGTGGTACATCATTACTCTATGCATATACAAGCGCGCGCGCGCGCGCGCCCACACACTCACACTCACACTCGCACTCGCACTCGCACTCGCACTCGCACTCGCACTCGCACTCGCACTCGCACTCACACTCACACTCACATTCACACACACACATATAATTACTCTATGCCTACACCATCTCGTCCTTTTCACCCTCTTCTTTTTACCTCTTCTTTTTCATTTCCTTCATCTCCTTCTTCTTAACATCATTCTCATCCTCCTTCTATTCCGCATTCTCTTCTTCCTCTTGCTGCTCCTCGTCCATCTCCTCCTCCTCCTCCTTTCTCCTTGCCCTTTTCCTCCTTTTTCTCTCTTCTTTTTATTGTTCCTCATTTTTCTTCGACGTTACCATTATTGAACTCTGTCGGCTCACAGAGTTTAGACACAAAAGCGGAATTAATTCAATAACTAGAACGTGTTACTTGAAAAATTTCAATGTTTAACAAGAGGGATTCTGAAGGTTGACCAAACATGTTTATTTTATTGTAATTTAAAATATAAAATTAAGTATTGCCATATCGCTCGAAAGATTTTAAAAATGGTATTTTAGAAAAAAGTACAAAGACAAACCTCTCACAGAAAAAATTATTAAACACTAATAAATTGCCTTAGTAAAAAAATTCTTGTGTATCTATCTTGCCACATTTCATTTCATTTTCTTCCATATATCAGATTCACAATTTCGTGCTTAACATTTTAAAATAATTTCTGAAACCATTGGAGCATTTCGCATCCATCGAGGCACCTCGAATCGTGTTGAAGTGGCCTGTTATTTGAACGGCCGCCGCTTTCGGTGCGTCCTTTGCTGCGAGAGCCGCTTCCAGCAAGCGCCTTCCCGCGAATCCGCTTGGGCCTGTCGCCGGCGCTTCCTTGTTCCGGATAGAGGCCTCTCCTTCCAGGCGCCTCGCGCAATATGGGGATGTGGACGCGGTTACTGCGAACTGGCGTGTGGCGGTGTGCGTGTGTGTCTGGCTGCGTGTCTGTGTACGTGTCTGTGTACGTGTGTGTACATGTGTATATACGTGTGCATATGTACGTGTGTGTATAAACGTGTGTGTATGTAACCACTGTGTGTACGTGTGTGTGTGCGTGTGTGTGTGTGTGTGCGTGTGCGTGTGTGTGCGTGTGTGTGTGCGTGTGTGTCTGGCTACTTGTCGGTGTCTGTGTACATGTGTATGTATGTTTGCATATGTACGTGTGTGTATGTACCACTGTGTGTACGTGTGTGTGTGTGTGTTCTTGATTATCAACATCCGCAGACTTCTGTATGTTTTTTCGGTTTGTGTAACTATGGAGAGCTAGCTCGTCCAACTGCCCTCCTTAAAATTGGACTGGGCGAAATAAGTGTAGTAGATTTGCTAATAATATCGTGCGAGTATTTTTCTTAGGAAACAGAATGTTTATTTTTTATCTCTGTGTGTTCAGAACATTTCAGAAAATTTAAAAAGAAACAAATAAGTTTATAATGCACCTCAATACCCATATTCTTTATTATTTCCCTTTTCTGTTTGAGAATTTTTCCACTCATATGCTATAATTAATTATTAATCCCACTTTTAAATTAAACTCCTATTAAGATATATCATAATCAAAGCAAACATACAGCGACTTGTACTGTGAACGGAGGGATGTCATGAGTCATGTTTTATTGTTTGTTATAATATATGTCTGGAGAAAGGATCTACTCGGAATATTGTCTCAAAACTATCCACGAGAAGCTAAATCCGAGTGTTTTCGCTCGCTGCTGCAATGCACGTGTCTCTCTCATCAGCAAGCGCCTTCGCCCGCAGGTACCAAGCGCAGTCTAAAGTGAGCCAGCACGCGCCGCCGCTCGACAACTTCTACATGCGCCACAAGCAGCAGGACTTCAAGGTGTTCCACCAGATCCCGGCGTCGTCGCTGCTGCTTACGCACTACGACCCGTTCTACAGCCCGCTGCTGTCGCGCCTGGACAGCGTGTTCACGCAGCTGGGCTACACGTCGGAGGCCTGCCGCGAGCGGCTCGTGTGCGCCATGTACAGCAACCCCGCCCGCTTCGCGCCCTACTCCAACCTCGTCTCCGCGCAGCTCAGCAGGTGGGTCGCCCACAGCGCTCCCACTCGGGCTTTCAGAAAAACAATTCTGGCTCTCATACATTTTGCTAATGTGCCTAATGGTACTTGTTCACTATTCAGAGATCGACTTGTTTTGCTAATTAGCAAATTGCATTACGTTTGGAGTACTTTATTTCTTATTGATGTATTCAATACACCAATAAGTATTATTATTATTATTATTATTATTATTATTATTATTATTATTATTATTATTATTATTATTATTATTATTATTATTCAAATTAATTTTACAATCGTCTGCAGACCAAGTCACAGCTCAGCTGGTGGGTCGCCCAATCACAGCGCTCCCGCACGCGCTTTCAGCAAAACAGTTGTGGCTTTCGTGCATTTTGCTAATGTGCCTAATGGTACACTTCAGTTACCTGTTTTGCTAATTAGCAAATTGTATTACGTTTAGAGTATTTTATTACTTATTGGTGTATTCAATACACCAATAAGTATTATTATTATTATTATTATTATTATTATTATTAAAATTAATTTTACAATCGTCTGCAGTCCAAGTCGCAGCTCAGCAGGTGGGGCGCCCAATCACAGCGCTCCCACACGCGCTTTCGGCAAAACAGTTGTGGCTTTCGTGCATTTTGCTAATGTGCCAAATGGTACACTTCAGTTATCTGTTTTGCTAATTAGCAAATTGTATTACGTTTAGAGTATTTTATTTCTTATTGATGTATTCAATACACCAATAAGTATTATTATTATTATTATTATTATTAAAATTAATTTTACAATCGTCTGCAGACCAAGTCGCAGCTCAGCAGGTGGGTCGGGAAATCACAGCGCTCCCACACGCGCTTTCAGCAAAGCAGTTGTGGCTTTCGTGCATTTTGCTAATGTGCCAAATGGTACACTTCAGTTATCTGTTTTGCTAATTAGCAAATTGTATTACGTTTAGAGTATTTTATTTCTTATTGATGTATTCAATACACCAATAAGTATTATTATTATTATTATTATTATTATTATTATTATTATTATTATTATTATTATTATTATTAAAATTAATTTTACAATCGTCTGCAGTCCAAGTCGCAGCTCAGCAGGTGGGTCGGGAAATCACAGCGCTCCCACACGCGCTTTCAGCAAAGCAGTTGTGGCTTTCGTGCATTTTGCTAATGTGCCAAATGGTACACTTCAGTTATCTGTTTTGCTAATTAGCAAATTGTATTACGTTTAGAGTATTTTATTTCTTATTGATGTATTCAATACACCAATAAGTATTATTATTATTATTATTATTATTAAAATTAATTTTACAATCGTCTGCAGTCCAAGTCGCAGCTCAGCAGGTGGGTCGGGAAATCACAGCGCTCCCACACGCGCTTTCAGCAAAGCAGTTGTGGCTTTCGTGCATTTTGCTAATGTGCCAAATGGTACTTGTGCACTATTCAGAAATCGACTTGTTTTGCTAGTTTGCGAATTTTATTTACTCGTGTTTCGCATTTACTTACTTTGCTAATTTGCAAACTGTTATGTTACTCTTCAGTTATCTGTTTTGCTAATAAGCAAATTGTTATAATTATGTTTGGAGTATTTTATTACTTATTGAAGTATTCAAGACACCAATAAGTATTAATATTAATATTAATATTACAATCGTCTGCATTACAATAATGATGTGTGGATACATGGGTTTTTAATTACTTCAAAATCTTATGTTCGTGTTCCGTGCTTTGTGCCCCCCCCTCTATACAGAAGTGCAGGGCTGTGGGAGGGGAGAGCGAACCACCCCTCCTCTAGAATTGAAGTTGTTCAACAAGAAGCTGCCCCTCCGCAATATTAAAAAAATACGATTAGTTTTATACGTTTTATACGTGTATTCCTCACAAAACCATTAAACATTTTAAGGCAAACTTTTTCGAGTGGTAAAGTGAAATAAAAAGTAATGTTTTATCACTTTTTCATAATACTGTACTGTTACATCGACGTGACACAGTTAGAGGAAAATCAATCACCTCCGTTTATGATTTAAGTCCGTCATACGTTAAGGACACACAAAACAAATGCATTGTAGTTAAAGGGGGCTTCTGAGTACACTTATTCCAAGAAATGGTATTTTTTGTTGATATGATATTTGTCTTGCAAGAAAATGTATCACGAAAAAAATTGAACGACACACAGCCAATAACGAAAATAAAAGCCTGGGTTATCTGATCTTCACCGGCCTAATAACCTTAGTATCCGTCTTTTTCTGTTGTCGGAGGTCTATACATTGTCCGCTACACGTATTTACACATAACACGAGTATATACGCTCAGTGAATTGAAATTACAGTGTGCAGAGACTAAATTTTTCAGAGATTTTAAAGTATTCCCCACGCAACAACTTCAAAATGATACCTTGTTTTAAAAATATTCGTCAGGAATAAACACCTAATTCTTCTCTCCGAAAAGTTACTCATTGTTAGGTTTTACCCGTTGATTTTCTTTAGTTTTAAATTTTAATTTATTTAATTTTTCCATTTTATTATAACAAAAGCGAATTCAATGGGACGTAAACATCAAATTGTTAATGAAGATTCGTCACCAACGTCTGCAAAATGAAACGAAGTATTCAGAGATCCAGATACCGTGTGTTCGTGACCATCGTGTGCAGAGGTGGTGACTTCCGCAAAGAACAATCGCCATATCCGGCTGGAACCCGGCCACTTAAGCCCGTTTAAGAGGCCGTGTGATGAAACAGAAGCATCTAGACACCGGCGACATGTGTCGTGTTGGGAACTCGGCTAGCGCCATTCTGAGAAAACCCTCCGCCATCTCATCTTCCCACGCCTCTTAGTCCTCACACAAAGTGGTGCGACTTGTTGAGGTTTCCTCCCAAGATTTAATTTGGGTCAGGGTCGCCTGCCGGAGGGAAGTGTCTGTAATTTGGGGCGAGATTTGTGGGTGCAGTTAGCTTTTCTCTTTCTATGTACGTGCTTAAAAGCGTTTGTTCAACGCCACATGAGGTCGAGTGTGCTCTTCCTGTGCGTTTGAGCACGCACGCACGCACGTCTACATAAGTGCAACATTAATAGAACGCAGTGTAGGAAAGGAAATGCTAGAAAGTTTACGAGTGTTGTTAAGAGCACTTGACGCATTCGATACACTTTCAGTTAGCGCCCATCTACTACCATATCTATTACGTAGGAAAGCAGCAATGTTTAATGTTTAACTTTGTTCTTTTTTTTTAAATAAAATGAGTTTTTAAAATTTGGCACTGGTACCTTTTGTCTATTTTTGTCATATTTTACTCAAAACTTCCTAGTGGAGTTGCATGGTCAGCTTTTGTCAAGTTAGTGTGTTGCAAATTTAGTTCACTCAAAAATCGCTATCATTTTGAGCTTTGAAATTGGCAGGGTAGGGGGCATTTCAAAACTAATAAAAGTAGGTTTTATTAGATTCGTAATGTATATATGAATAAACGTATTTACGAATTCGTAATGATATAAAAATAAAACATCATTTTATTATTATCATTATATTAAAGCTAATTACTTTATAAAGAGAAAGAAGTATTCCCTTTCGTTCACTGCGGAATATAAAAAGAGAAAAATGTTTTCAAGTGCGATGTACGTCAAAATTGATAGTAGTGTGTTGGTATATTGAAAGCTGAAGCGGGGCTGTTTTATGGCCATGATAAGATTGTTTTGACTAGCAGTACTCAAACAAAGTAGCCGGAGATATTTATATGAATTTTCAATTTTCCTAGTAATCTTTTGTTTGAAGAAGCGGGTAGTTAACCTATTTCTTTTCATAATGTCGGTCGCCGCCTAATAACGAAGACAGGCCTCTTAATAATAGGGTGTGTATTGGTTGAAACACTCTCGCTTCTAGTCACGAACGGAGTCCGTGACCAATGGTCATGAACTGAAAATTTCAACGTCTCTTCGACTCGTGCTTTTAGGTCGTAAGTTACGCTTGACTTTCTTTTAACGTTTGTTTAAAATTCAGCTTGTTAATTTATAGGTTACATAATTTACGGCGTTGGTAAGCTGTTACATTTCGATCTTCAGTTTTTTTTAATATTTGAGAGAAGCAATACCTTCAGCTGTCTTAATTATTTATTTGAGCCTAATCTTGTATATTGTGTGCGATATCCAAGCATGGGGGAAGCTACTGTACTTGTCGAAAAATAAATTATTGTTAGAATTATGTTGCTGGTTATACATGAGGCTTCTCCGCCCTGAAAAATTTTCAATTGATAATAAATATCTTTTTAAGGAATGTAAGTTATGAAATCGCAATAAGGCATCTTTATAGTTTTAACTAACAATTGAAATACCTTAAATGGGAAAGTTTTCGGTGTGTGTATATATAACAGTTATGAATAGAGTATAAATAATAAATAACAAAAAATAGAGTATAAATAATTATACAAATAATGCTGCTATGAAATGAAAAAAGTTATTTTCAATAAAACAGAAAGAAAGACAATCAACAACCGTGTTTTCTTTCTGAAATATTTTATAATTCGGATTACGCAGAATGCTTTAGAAAGCTACTATCGAAGACCTCGATGTAAAGTGAAGGGCGTTAATCGTCACGCCGAAACGCGAAAGAATGAGAATGAATTACAGGTTCTATAGCCAATGAGGGAGCGAACGAGAAAAAATAACAATGGGTCTACAACAAAGATTTCGAAGGAAGTCCCTTCACTTGTTCAAAATCAGTTCAAAACATCTCGCAATACCGGGGGTGGCAAACTCAATTCAATCAAGGACCATATTTTTAGAAATTAGAAGGGACATGTAACACACAACAGGTTATTGCTTTGTATTCCTCGTTCTCAGTTTTTACGAGTAATGGATTTCCGACACATTTCCAACTATTTTAGACGGCCCATTCATCATATTTGTTTCAGGAATTTATCATTATCTGCAGTCTAATTTGTGTCTCATTATTTGAGACTATCAATAGTTATAACAAAGGGTTGTATTCAGTTTAATATTTATTCGTGTAGTTCTTATATACGTTATATAAAAAGTAGTAAAATAAATATTGTATTGAATACAACTGTTTGCTACTTTAGTGATTCTAAAATAATTAACAACCAGTTATGAATATCACAACTATCATAATCGAACAATCACAAGCTTCCTTATTGCGAGAACAAAATATTTGTAACTATTGGCCGAATAATACGTCTGTCTACTTGATCGCTAGTGGCTAACAGGGGAGAGGGCGTTTCGTTATCCATTAGTGGTTTCAAATTCTGATGATGTCACTGCAGAGTTGCCAGTTCTTATTAAGAAAATAATGAAATTTTACAGTAAGGAAATTTTAAGGAACTGAAAATTGAAGAGAGCCATTACTTCTTTGGTTATGAATCGTGTGATCGGTTCCGTGTCTTCTACTGTTGTGCACTCATATAGCGATTTGTTTCTTGATGCTATTGCATTTGTTTGATCTGATGACTGAGAACGACCACTTGTCTGCCGCCTGAGTTAGTGGCAACAATGCTCTTCCCTCACCCCCAGCTGTCAAATAGTCAAATATTATTCATACAGCGGGAGAGATGGCTCAGGGCATCAACTGATGTCATTATAGAGCCTCTCGTCGGGAGGTCCTAAGTTCGAAACCAGACGTTCGAAGGATTTTGAACAATACCTTGTCAGTTAGGTGGGATTCAGCTGCTGTGTGGAGGAGAAATATGGCGGCCGGCTGATCTGACAGGTAGTTTTCCGTGGGTTCTCCGATCAGCACCAGGCGAATGCCGGAACTAGACCATAACAAACACGCCACGGACGGCGCGCGATCTTTTCTTCCTCTTCCTTGTCCTATCCTCACCCCTACTTGTATACACTTACACTAATATGCACTACATTTCCACATAAGCCGGGCGATCGACCGAGAGCTTACGTTGAGCTTGTCATGGCTAGGGAGGTACCCGGTGGTAGGGTGTACCTCGTTGAGAAAAAACCCGTTTCCCGACGGTAGGTCGGCGCCGGATCACGCCATTCGGCGGGGGAATATTTCCACCATCTCGCGAGGAATAGCATGCACTACACTTACGGAACTAATTATCTTAGCAATTTGTCTAACAATCCGTCAATGATTATTCGGAGAACACCAGTGCCTCTTCAGTTTAGCCAAGAGGGCAACGCGCCGCACGCGGGTACGGGCCACCCCTGGGCGTCCTGCACCGATGCTCGGAACGCGCTGCCAGTGAAGGCAGGCGGCGAGGGCGCTGCCGGCCGCTGCCGGGCGCTGCCGGGCGCCCCGCCCCCTGCGCCGCCGAATGTGGGGCGGTGGGCGAGCGGGCGAGCGGGAGATCGGGGCCGAGGCAGGAAGCGGCCCCCTCATTCACGTCATCGTTCCTCGAACGACCACGAGCCCGCGCCGCGCCTCACAGTGGTCCCAATCAGGCGCGAACTTTCATTTTTTTAATTACTTTTATTTTTAAAAAAATAATTAAAATTATTTTTATTTTTAAATTTTTTTAAAATTATTTTTATATTTAAATTATTTTTATCTTTGAAAATTATTTTTATCTTTGAAAATTATTTTTATCTTTGAAAATTATTTTTATCTTTTAAAATTATTTTTATCTTTTAAAATTATTTTTATCTTTTAAAATTATTTTTATCTTTTAAAATTATTTTTATCTTTTAAAATTACTTTTATCTTTGAAAGTTATTTTTGCTAGTTGGGGTTTTGTAACTTTGTGGCAGAAAACTTAAATTTACGTACCTCACAATTACATATGTTCGTACCCATTAATGTTCAGTAACGCCCAAATTAATTTTGTGCTCATACACTCGCCCATTGTCGCCCACGGTTCATTGTTGGAGCCCTCTGGCAGCATGTTTTTGCAACTTTTAGGGCCAACTACTTGCGCGGACCAACCACCGTTTGCTTTACTATGCCTCTCCCTCCAACTTGTCCCGAGGCATACAGCAGTTAGGCACGGGTTTAGATGAAGATCCGAAGTGATGCAAGTCATGAATACATCCTGGTCAGAAGTGTATCGATCTTCAGCGATCATGGTTAAATCGATATCTAGCAAGCAGAAATAAAAACAAATTGCTTCAGTGTTTCGATTAGGATGTCTTCTTCTATTTAAAAAAATAAATTCACCATTGCAAAAGTAGCAAATTTGAGTTGATCAGAAATGTGCGTCCTCAAATGAAGATTTTTTAGATGATAATAATAATAATAATAGTAATAGTAGTAGTAATAATAATAATAATAATAGTATTATATATAATAGAAGATATATAATTAATCTAAAACTTAATAAAGTATTTGTTTTTCAGTCCCAAAGTCCTAGACTGCACTACATTGAACTGAACTGCACGTGCTTTCTTTCGTATTGTATTTTCCATTCCACTATGCAAGTACGAAATAAATGAATATGTGCTATTAATTGTTTGCCGATCGAATTGAACACCAAACGTTGGGAATCCTCGCAGTGAGAAGCAAGGGAATTGCTACCTCGGCTCCCACAATGTCGGAATGTCTGATATGAAATATTAGTCCTGATGTTGATTATCGATATACTTCACATGGCATCTGGACTGTTTTTGAAGTTAAAAATAGCATCAGCTATAGTGGGCAAATTCAAGATTAACCGTCCTATATTTTCCATTCCGATGCCTGAATACTTTTAACGATGTCAAATGTTGACGTTCAACGTCATAAATGCGTTGCAGAATCGCCCAGTTTGTACGACACTCTTCATTTATTCATTTCGAATTTGTGGCAACAAGGGAAGAATATTACATCAATGGAAAAGCTGTTGCTATTTAATGTCACTAATGACTTTTGGTGTAACGTATAGTTTCGCTGAATTTAGATTATTGAAAGTCTAGTGCGAGCAACGCCGTATGGATTTACACTTTTGTATCTTCGACGCTCTGCAGTCTGTTGTTTGGTGTAGCCTTTCGCAGGTCGCTTCGACAGGGCTCTGGCCCAAAGAAGAAGCATTAGAGGAAGAAATCCGCCTTTGGCACATCTTATTCTTTATCGGCCTTTGTTGGGAATCTCGTGGACGAAACAAGAGAGACTGCTTACAGCTATCTTTGAAAACAAAACACGCGACTAGTGAAGAGATGTACAGGTGGCTTGTGGCAGTGTATAGAGATGTCTTAGTTTCGAAAACGTGCGATTAACGGGGTGGGTGGGAGGGTTGCTGTTCATGGGTAGAGGAGGAGATCGGATCTCAAAGGAAAGGCATTGTGTCAACGTCGCCCAGCGAACTAATTCTGATTCAAACTGCAAAGCACATGACCTTTTACTAACAGCGTGCAATCCGCTATTCAAGAAAATCGACAAGAGAAATTGTCCAACGTTCTTCGGCTGTAGCACGAGAATGACTGTCCCCAAGAGTCGAGAAACATGTCAGGCATTTACATAGATTCATTTCAAGGCGCTGCCACACCCATAGTGTTCTCCCTACTGGTTAGCAGCCGCGTGATGAGCATTTCGCCAACTTTCACGAACCGAAAACCGCAGCTCTGACGTGGGCGCGCAGTACTACAAAAAGTGCTTCCTGGAGGACCTGGCGAAGTTCCCCCCCGTGCTAGCAAACTTTTCCTGCATTCATAACTCCTTTCTTTATGTAAAAATAATGTAAATTAAGAAGGTAGGACAGTTTACACATGAACTGAATATGCAGGGGCTCCATGTGCCAAACATGATGGCCGGAATGTCCTACTGGCAAGCTAATATTTCTATTTCAAATCGACCTTCTTTGCACTTTAGAAATAGACTTTTGTCTGTTCACCTCTGATTTCGCCTTAGAAGCCGTGACAGCGGAGTAACAAATGTGTATTCATATTATTTTCTTCATTATATCATATTTTCGATTTAGGCCGACCTTGGACCACGTTAGGCTGTACCGTCAATGAATGGATTGGAAACGTAAAAATGTATTTATGCCAAAATAGAACGCGACAGAGTTACCCTTAGATTCGAAGTAATGAGGACTCTGCCGCCCTAGCGATCCCCCGCCACGTGACACCCCGCCCTTGCCCGCCTTACCCCGCCATTCCCAGCCTTACCCCGCCCGTGCTCGCCTTTCCCCCCTTCCCCGCCCTTTCTAGCCACGCACCGCCACCTCACGCCACGCCACGCCACGCCACGCCACGCCACACCACGCCAGACCACACCACGCCAGACCCCCCACTTCTCCACTTCACAGTCCCGTCCCGGCCGGTCCCCCTGCCCCCCGGCCCCCGCCCCACCCCCGGCCCCTTGCTAACTTCGCCAAAAACACTCTGCATCCTCCACCGTCAAGCCCAGCTCTGCCGCCCCGACACCTTCACTCGCCCATATCGACATCGCTTCGACTTTCCTCCCAGTAGTCGCCCGGCAAGAATACTGCCTAGATGTACTGCGGATTGCATCACTTCCTATCTAATTTGTTATTTAAAAATAAAAGTGGTAAAATATCAGACATCGCAATCTTGTTTTTTTATTTACTGTTCAACCGACATTTAAAGTAATTAGAGTGGAAATTATGGAAAGCAATTTGTTACTTTATCAATATTACTAACGCTATCCCCGACATTACAGAAACATGTGTTTTGTGTTGTCTTTCTTTCAGAGATTAGAAACTTAAGGAATGTACAAACTCATTTTAATTTTTCCATTTATATTTTATTCATTTTTATCCATTTCATTTGCCCATTTTTTATCCATTTCATTTGCCGATTTTTTTATATTTTTACTTTTTTATATTTTTACTTTTTATATTTTTACTTTTTTAGTAACTGTTTTCTTTTTAATTTTGTTTTTACTTTTCATATTCATTTTTTATTCAATTATTTTTGTCTTATATGTATTTTTGTTTTTCAAAAACATTTAATATTTTCAATTTTCCCCCGTTAATTTCCGCAACGCTCGTGGCAACGCTCGTGGGGCCGTCGGGGGCCATCGGGGGCCATCGGGGCCGAAGGGGGCCGAAGTGGCCGAAGGGGACCGTCGGGAACCGTTGGGGGTCGAAGGGGGCCGTCGGGGGCCGAAGGGGGCCGTCGGGGGCCGTCGGGGGCCGTCGGGGGCCGAAGGGGGCCGAAGGGGGCCGAAGAGGGCCGTCGGGGGCCGAAGGGGGCCGTCGGGGGCAGTCGCGCGCGCAGAGCCGCGTAGGTGCGAGAGGCAGCTGCGGCGGAGAAACCCGCCCGAGGCCCCGGCGGAGGCGGCGGCGGCGGCGGCGGCGGCAAGTCGGTCGCTTGGCCGCGCGTCCCATTCCGGCGCAGGCGCGAGTTCCGCATGGCCGGCCTTCTTGGTCGGGCGATGACGAGGGGCTTCCCACAACCCCCAGGCCCTCGTCTGCGCCTAAAGGCGCATTGATGCGCCTAAAGGCGCCTTCGCGCATTGATTCGCATCGAAAGTGGATCTCTCAGAATTGAAAAGTAACTGGGTCAATTGGTTCTAAGGTTGTTCAGCTGAGGTAAGGACTGTCTCTCGTTTGATTTGGTCAATGTTCAACTAGATGGTTGCTTAATGAATAAACATAATTAGTGGAAATCCTACTTGGAAGTTCTGCAGTGTTTCAGTTCGCAACAAATTACTGCGACAGAATATGAGAGCATGAACAAAACACAGTAATAATGTATGAATCTTCAACAGAGTTGGCGTTAACAAGCGGTAACAAACGACATTTAAAGTAATTAGAGTGATATTTCAGAATGCAATTTGTTACTTCATCAATATTAGTTATCCTCGACGTTGACAGAAACACGGGTTTATGTTGTTGTCATTCTTTTGAAGATCAGAAACTTGTTCTAGTAACAAAACATACTCTAACTGTCTGTTCTCTCATTCACGACATCATAAAATTACCTCAAAGATAATAGGATTCCCGCCTGATGTCACGTTGAAATCAGGTGTGTCATTGACTCCGCATGGCCGCGAAAGCCAAGTCTTACTCGAAAGGTCTCGCTCAGGTCTCCACTCCCACTTGAACGACCTGTGGAATGCGGATGAACAGGTAACTGTCAAGGCGAAGGACGATTACTAAAACTCTCAAATCAAATCTCTGAATGTGTGACACGAGCAGAAAAAACATTCTTGAATATTTTGGTGCACTGGGGCATCATTTGTAATTGCTATAATTAAAAGGTTGTGTATCATAATCCATCATTCAAGGAAACTTTTTTGCCCTGTCTTGAAGAAATGCGCCTACAGCAGTAGTCATTCTAGGCTGTTTTTATCAAGGTCCAGGATCGCAATTGAATAGTACACAATTCGGTCTTCCTGTGTGTTTTAATATTCCTCTTTGTAATACAAAATTAAAAATAATATTTTTTTTATTTATTGATAAATCTATAATTTCGACATTGTCAAAGATGTACGAACGTTCTCTGAAATGGCATTGTGGGAACACTAATTTCACCAAAAAAATTGTTGTTTTTAGCTGACAATTTATCGAACAATTTTAATCCTTTAAAAGACTGGTGGCTAAGCCCTTAAAACTCATTAAAAATGTTTTCAAAATTTCAAATGTGTCAATCTTTGGTATTCACCTCAGAGAGCCTCTGCGTCATATCTAAGCCAAGAAAGAAGATATGGTACGACGAGGGGAAACATATGAAGGGGGATTTCCTGCAGCGTAAATGCGGTTTACACTAATAAATAGGGCAATGCCAAGTAGACTGTTACATACTTCCCTTCTTCGAAACAAACCCTGCACCTGAAATGAAACGTTACAAAATCTGATACGTAAGCCTGCACATACGGTTATCTTACCATGAAAATAATTTTATCCTTAAAATTAAACTTTAAAAATAGCTACCGGCGACATTTGCCTTCTTTTTTAGCAAAGTACTAACTTCTCGCATGCTGTCTCACCTTTCTTGACGAAATGTTTGACTTAGCTTTCTCTCGGGTACGGGGTGGGGTGGGGCGGCAAGGCGTGTAAGTATTTTTCAGACGAACAGTTAAACGAAGTGGATAAATGGAACGTGTGTTACAGTTCCTGTTTCGGAGATGTTAAGGTAATTGGGTTAGGTTAGTTCAGCAAAGCAGCTGCCAATTCCATAGGGCTAATTTGTCACGCATCGCTCGCACACTTCCAAGTCGGAGGCGAAGCTCCGACCACGGAATCTGTATTTAAACCATAGCGACCAGAAACGCAAAAGTTACTGCGCATTTCACACCAAAATACATACATCCCATGTAATCGTGACTCATTCCCTTGCATATACTCCTAAAGAATTTCTGCTACGTGCATTCTACAATATGCTTGTTGATTCATTGATTAATGCTTCCGGGTGCATCAATTGCTAAGGTCATTAGTCCCGCAAGTGTAGTGCATGGTTTTGCCACGGAAGATGACAGTGATCTCCCCCTGCCCCCAGAGTGGTGAGATCTGGGGTTTCCCCTAAACCAGGTATCTCCCTCTAGCGGGAGTCTATCCCAGCTGAGATAAGCTCTAAGTTCCCAACCGTTTTCCCGGCATATGTGGTAGTGTTGGGCAGATTAGTGAAAGAGTGTGTAAGTAGGGGGTGGGGAAAGGACAGGAAAGAGGAAGGTAAGATCGCGCTCGGTCTGTGCCCCGTTTGTTAAGGTGGTGCTCAGGCTTTCGCCTGGTTCTGATCGGAGAAACTACGTAACACAACCGATCAGAGCAGCCGCCGCTAGAAACGTCCTCCAGACAGGTTGACTTTGACAGAGTTATGTAATCTTCCACCGTCGAGGGTGTAGCCCTAGGACTTGCCGGTCAGAGGCACAGCAGGGCGTCAGTTGATGTGTTCGTTTCATCCATTCACTTCAGTTGTTTGTCGAGGGAACGGTGGTCGCGCGCGCGGGCGGCGCCAGGCGGCGCCGTGACTTCCCGTGCGCGGGCGCGGCGTAGGCGCGCGTGGGCGCGGAAAGGAGGACGCCTAATCCGCCCGTTCGCATGCGGCCCTCGCCCACTGCCCCTCACCCCCGCCCCTCCCCACCCCGCTCCGCCACTCACCCTCTCCCCGACCCGCTCCGCTCAACCCCGCTCCGCCCCGCCCGCCCCGCCCCGCCCTGCCCCGCCACGCTCCGCCCCACTTCGCCCTGCTTTGCCCCTCTCGCCCGGCACCTTCTCCCCGCTCCGCCGTGCCCCGACTCGCCACGCCCCTCCCCCGCTCCCCACCCTGCTCCGCTCAACCCTGCTCCTCCTCATCATGCTCGGCCCCACTCCGCCCCGCCCGGCCCTCCCCTCCCCTCCCCGCCCCACCCCGCTACGCCCCGCCACGCCCCGCCACGCCTCGCCACACCCCGCTACGCCACGCCATTCCACGCCACGCCACGCCCCGCCACGCCACGCTCCGCCCCACTTTACCCGCTCGCCCCGCACCTCCTCACCGCTCCGCCGTGCCCCGATCCGCCACGCCCCTCACCCGCTCCCCGCCTCGCCCCGCTCTGCTCAATCTCGCTCCGCCCCGCCCCGCCACGCTCCACCCCACTTCGCCCTGCTTAGCCCCGCTCGCCCCCCACCTCCTCCCCGCTCCATCATGCTCCGACCCGCCACGCCCCGACCGGGAGAGGTGGCTCAGCGCATCATGTGATGCCCCTGCGGTGCCTCTGAACGGAGGGCCCTGCGGTTCCACTCCCCACGGAGGCACGACTTGCGACACTAGCCACATGAGTAAGTCAGATTCCACCGCTGCCCAGAGGAGAACTCCAGCGGCCAGCTGCTCTGATCGGTATTTCTCCGTGGTATCTCCGATCAATACCAGGCGAATGCCAGAGTACCTTAACAGATGCACCACCGACCCTGCGTGATCTTTCCTTCGTCTTCCTTGTCCTATTCTCAGCCCTCACACGTATACTATACACTGCCATAGGGAGATCTGTCGGGAGCTTAAATTTTGTTTCCCCGTAGGCGGCGGGGCGAAACAAACCGACGTGGTCGGCGGCGAATCTTACGTTGCAGTGGTGGTGGAACACCGCCATCTATCGTATTATAACATTCGCTACTCTTACGGGAACAATGGCCGAAAACCATAAATACTCATTCACGTCCTCTAAAAATTAATGCACCATCTCACATAACGCCTCACTAACTCGCGTACAGAAATCATAATACAGGTACTGCTCCCATTCGTCTGAATGGGATTGAATCGTTGGATCTCTGTCTAGCTGGTTATGTTTATTTTTTTTTTAATTTCATTCTCACATAAATTGAGGTCTTGCAATGAAAGAAATGTTTTATGCATGAGTGTCGCACGTGGAATGCATAAAGTATGGGAATTAGATCATTATACTACAATGAATGCGCTATCGTTCAACAAAGTCTCGCATTATTGTGTGTCACTATGTTAACGTGAAGTAGTTTATGGAATTAAGAAAAGGAAGTAACTATTATTAAAATCGTTAGCTTTAATCACTGTGGACAATTCAAGAAATAAACGTTACATCCTGTCTACAATTTAGAACCAAATTGTCGAATTGAATTGCAAGCGAATGGATTTGCAATTGCAGGCGATACCTTCATGAGAAACGAAAAACGTTCAAAAATTATAAGTTTTCCCAGATTAACATGCATCTCTGTTATTCTTCCATTAATTATTAGTCTTTAAAATAAAATAATTTCAGTAGTGTGTATTTAGGAGCTATATTTTACGTTTTTGATAATCACATCTGTGTGGTCGCCGCAACATTCAATTCGGCGATGAACATCTCTTAGTGTTATTAGTATATATTCATGATATCCGAAATTCGTCTTCTATATAGATTATATTTAAACTTTGAGCACAATGCATATAAGAATTTTGTGTTTACGACGCTGTTAATGCAGAAATCTAATTATTTAGCTGAACACATTTACGTCAAGGCGTTCACGCTTCTACCTACGTCCGAACATTGAATCATTTGACATTTACATAATATAGTTTTTGCCTCATTAATATTGCATTACACAAAGCTTTTCTAAAACAAGTTACTCGTATATTCTTCTAGACTTGAAATGCCCTGAAAGTAATTATTATTTTTCCCCTGACTGAAAATAGGTAATAGAGTGTAGACCAACGTATTCTACATTAAATTTTGTAGTTTGGAAAAATGTTAACATTATTATTGTGAGAGTTATAAATATGTCTATGTCTGAAACTTCGTAAAAGATAATTCATAAAACGTTCATTTCAGTAGAATTATATAAAGTAAAATAACTCTCGTAGATATACAACTCACTGAAGCATTTCTAATCGAGATAGGTTGCTGTTAATACAACTGAGTCAGTTGCAATTTCTTATGCCGGTGAAACACCTATTTCACGCCATGTTAAGTGCTATGACTATCACACCAACTATATTCTGTAAGTAATGGAAACGTCTTTTGCTCATTCTGGTTGGAATATTCTCAGTTTAGGATAATTTTTAAAATATCCTTAGAACACATTTTATTTGATCAGATTCTCAACATCCACATTTTAACAAATAACATGTGTATCGAAATATTTTGATTGCCCTTAACATCAGGTACGAACTCGAATAATCACGGTTGTTTTGAGTGACTTCAGTCGTGAAAGACAGTTGCGCTAGAGGTAGGTCATGGCAAAGACACTCGAGGCAAAGCGGGCCGTGCAGGTGCAATCGTGTGTGTGTGAGAGGGGGAGGGATGGGGAGAGGGAGGGAAGTGGGTGTCCAGTGCCCTCCCTCCCCTCTAGAAGGCCGCAGGGAGCTTACAAAGTGGACATTTGAAAAGGCTTCTGGCCAACGGCGCGCTTTGCTGTCAGGTATGCCACCCATCGCTGCGTGCGAGTATTTTCCTCCAAGTCCGTTACTCCTCGTCGTATTGTTCGGCGTTCGCGAAAAATACGGTACTTGCGTTCTGCGACCGGCTCTGTTAAAGGCAGGTCTTACGTATCCCACATGTGTTTTTGTGCTGAGTACATCATTTGGGATGGGAATGAACAAAGAATATAAACAAGTGTACTTCTCGCACACAGGGCTATTCTTCACGGAAAACGTTTCGCGAACGGTGAAGCCATAAAACGCATCGAATTTCTTTAGCATATTGTGCGGAACAGAAATGTTCACATTGAAAAATATTAAACTATAGAACTCTTTAGTCAACAATCTACTGATACATAGATTATGAGAAAATGTTTGGATATTCCAGCGACACAGTGACCGGCTTTGTTTTGGATGCACAGGATATTCCAGCGACACTTTGACCGGAATGTTTGGATGCACGAGCGACGCTGTCGATAAGGACAGAATGAAAACGAATGGCCTCGCGCGGGGGCGTCACGGTCCTCTGGATTCCGCGAGCGCCTGTTCGCCTAAATGGCATCGCGGGCGCGCGCGAACCGTATGCGCGGCCACCCGCACCAGCCCCTCGGGCACAGGCCGGCGGGGGCGGATTGCGGGGGCGGCGACGGCGGTGCACAACCGCCCCGAACCGCCCACGTGCGGCGCCCCGCTCCACTGCCCTCGCACGTGCCCCGCCCCCAACGGCGCATGCGCAAGCGAGTGCAAGACAATTACGGCGGCAGGATTTTAGACACTGGGTCGAATTCAGTCGATGTATGGAGGAGAATTCTAGCTGCCGGCTGTTCTGATGGGTAGTTTTCCGAGTTCTCTGACCAACACCAGGGGAAATGCCGGAGCAGTGCCCTAACAAACGGGCCAAAGATCGCGCGCGATCTTTCCTTCCTCTTGCTTGCTCTATCTTCACCTCTTACTTCCACACACACACACACACTTCCATGCACTATTCACAATCGGGTGCTTAGAGATTGTCCCGGCTGGGGCGGTGCCCCGCTTGTGGGTAATACCTGGTTAGGGAAAACCCGCAAGCTAACAGGTAGGTCGGGGAAGGATCGCATCGTCAAGCTGGGGAATATAACCGCCGCCGCCGCCGCCCGAGGAAAACATACACCACACTTACGGGGATAATGTTCTTAACAACTGACGCACCCAGAATCACTAGTCAATCAACCAATGAAAAAGCAAGAAGACAACTGTTCGTAGTATCGTGGAGTCTCTTTCTAAATTGTCTCATTGGCTCAAATGTATCAGTTTTGAGTGTTTTATCACATGGACGTTAACATATGTCCATCATTTATATGCCCAACAACATCATTTATAGGCCGCTACATCTTGTGAAGTAATAAAAATTATAAATTGCTTTCAGAAAATTTAGGGTTCTACAAAAAAAATGAAAGTAGTAATAAATTAATAAAAAATAAAAGTGAAAGTATTAGCTAAGAATTAACTCGCTTTAGATCGTTTACATTTATAATATTGTATTGTTTCGTTTTAAAACTTATAGTTCGATATGTAAATTTGATGTTTGAAAATAAATAGCATAATTCAATTTCATACATCAAATTTAATGACACTGTAACAAGGGAACTTGTTACAGTATCATGGATCATGTTATACTCCAACGGTTCTTTTTTTCGATGTGGAATGATTTACAGTACCCTTTTGATTATTTGCGAATTCCTGTACTGTACTGTACTGGTATTAATCATTTAAATTCCTTCCCCAACCAATAAACGGGAAAGTGATTTTAGAACGGATAAATGTTGACTAATCATGTAACATCCAGTCTCGTTCATTACTTTCGATAGAATCCGCTATGCAAACTTTACCCCTTCAGTATGTTTGAGACAGAGTAACGTGTTTGCATAGCAAGTCCTCTTCACCCATGATCCTTCGGATCTAAAAACGAATTTGCTTCCTTAACGCGGAAGGCTCACGAGAAACAGGCGGTCGTTCACGTCTGAAAAGCGGATTTGCTACGCATGGCCGGGGCAGACCGCCCATATATGGCACAAAAGCCGGCTCGGCGGAGATAACGGATTCCGTGACGATGCTCGCCACCCAAAATGGAAGCTAATTAAGAGCTTGGTAATATCTACGGTGGACAGTCAGAGCTGCTCTTTTCCAAAACGTACAGTAGGATATCAATTTATAATTTACCAGTGACATTATCTTCAAGGATTGTAAAGTATATACAGATTTCTCTTATTAAAGAGGGTAAACATTTTAATACGACAAAACTTACTTTGAAAACTATCTACAGAACTATTCATACCATTAGAAAAAGTAGTCTAAAGTCTGTGTCAATGTATTGATAATAATGAAATATTACGCATTAATGTCAACTAAAGACATAAAATGTAACCGATGAAAATTACTTCTATCGCAATTTCCTATTGTAGATTTGTAATCGTCTTGCAAGACTAACTTTCTTTATTACCATTTCTGAGAAAAGGTTTAATACCATACATTGATATATTACTTTTGTATCTAATCTATGAGAAACAAGAGATCATGGAAACATTAATATTTTTGGTAATAAACATAGAATTCCTGCACCGTCACAAATTTACACAAATACCATTTAAGGTTTTTGGATCAGAACAAATGTTTTAATTTTCTTTTATGTATAGAATAGTTCCATGTTTTGACAACGTATCGCTCGTGAGCCATCACTTTGTGTATATCACAACCATAAGTTATAAGAAAACACCGGACTCAACTGCTCTAAAACATATTTCTCTCCTAGGAGAAATCTGTCGAATTTGATTAAAAAAAGTCCAACACTGCTATCAGATACTTGTTCACACTATCAAAGCCGCAGTAAAAAGAAGTAAGAGCCAAATACTCTTATCTGCCGCCATTCTACTTTTGGATCTTCACTGATATAATTCCCTTCTTAATGCTAAAAAAAAACTTTTCTAAGAAAGTTGATTACTACTCTTTACACTCAACATATTTGCTGAAATAAATTGAAGAGATATTACTCGGCCTAAGCCACTGATATAGTCAAGTATTGAGTAATTTGCGTGATCATTAATTACGTCGCATTCGGGTCTGGAAGTAACACTGTGATCATGGTAACTTGGTCTCCCCTACATTACTTTTTAGCGCCCGCTTTATTAATTTTTGAATCTTGATAGTTTATCACCATATCATAGAAGTTTGATCGTGTCCCGTTGATCGGGACAAAATTCCTTTTCGAATGCCAAAGTTATGAGCGAGAAAAAACTCCTGGATGAAAAACGCTGCCTCCTGCCTCCGCGCGATCTGATAAACATCAGCTACATCTTCCGCGCCAAATAGAACATGTCGCTCGCGTGCCACCCGCGCCCATCACACCTGCGAGTCGCCACCGCGCGCGCAATGCTCTGAAGGGGAGGCTCTAATGAGGATTGGCGCGCGAGCCCCAGCGCCGCACTGCCTCGTGCAGCTCAGCTGTGACCCGGTTCGACGCCCGCCCTGGGCGATGCGCCTCCGCTAACGGCGCCCGCCGCCCGCCGCCCACCTCCCGCCTCACGCCTCCCGCCTCCCGCCTCCCGCCGCTCATCGCTTGCCGGGCCGACAGGCAGTGGACCGCATGCTGCAGGCGGAGGAATGTGGGCGATTGGTTGCGGGCGGAGGGTTGTAGGCGGAGGGTTGTAGGCGGAGGGTTGTAGCCGGAGGGTTGTAGGCGGAGGGTTGTAGGCGGAGGGTTGTAGGCGGAGGGTTGTAGGCGGAGGGTTGTAGGCGGAGGGTTGTAGGCGGAGGGTTGTAGGCGGAGGGTTGTAGGCGGAGGGTTGTAGGCGGAGGGTTGTAGGCGGAGGGTTGTAGGCGGAAGGTTGTAGGCGGAGGGTTGTAGGCGGAGGGTTGTAGGCGGAAGGTTGTAGGCGGAGGGTTGTAGGCGGAGGGTTGTAGGCGGAGGGTTGTAGGCGGAGGGTTGTAGACGGAGGGCAGCTCGCAAATCTCGAAGCCATCGTGGTTGTAAAATCGTGTAGTGGCGACGTAGATTAGCGCGCTCATGTGATTGGGTAACCAGTCGTAGACTGGTTACCCAGCTTTGCACATCTCTTGTGGCATTCTTTAGAGCTCAAATCATAACGCATGTAAACACCGGCGACGTTAATTTTGCTGACATACAGTAGTTTAGGATGAATGGAATACAATAATGCAATAATTAAATTAACTAATTTGTTAATTTTAAAATATTTCAAAGCGTATGAATTCGTGGCAGAAAGTTCATCGTTAACTATTGTGCGCTGTATCCCATCGTCAGTTCCCATCTTCCAACCATCTTTCAACTTTCGTTTTCTTCCAGGAGCTTCCATTCTTTCTGATCCAACTTCTTTCATTCACGTCTAGGAATGGCACGTATGTACCTCATACAAAAAAATGCAAAAAGAATAATTTTTATCGATATATTTTTGTAACTGGAGTTCTTCTTAACATAAATCGTTTGAAGAAATAACGTCTAACAGATGTCTATCATATTCATCTTCATTTTTTGAAGCAAAAGGAGCAGATTTCCAAATATTTATATAGCGTCGTCGCTTGCCAATTCATTATTATCATCTTTCTACTTTCACTCTTACCCTTCGTGTTTTGGAGATATTAGATGCATCTGCGTCTCTATACGAAGTACAATACAAGGATTATTTTGTGATTTCAGGTCGATGTCTCTGCAAAAATCATACTTGAAAATTAATCTGAAGTATAATGTAAAGATCTTTAATGTGTGAATTGGAATATTACATTTATTTTCAATATAATAGAATATAAGAATACAAATTTTGAGTAGCTTTAAAACCCCACCTGATTTTTTTTTATTTACTACTTCACTAAAAAGATTCCAAAGTAATTTCAGTCATAGTTTCAATTTTTTCTTGTAAAAATATTGTTGGCATATTTTTCATCTGATCTCGCAAACATTCGGAGTTACTTTCTTACAAAGCATGATTTCACTCACGAACGTCCATTCAAAAGCTCCTTTTGGTTCTTGTCCGTCCACAACCGCATTCTTTACAACGATTACTTTGGGTAGTGATCCGTGAAAAACGTTCAGGCCTGAGCTCTCTTGACGCTTTAAGAAACTACATCTTCCCGATTTCAGAAATCATCACCTAATATCATTAAATTGTGCATGTTTTACATGTGAGGTGAATATAAATTTATTCCTTGTGTGTGCAAGTCATTAATCTTCTGACAACTGTAAATGTAAATTTGTACTTTTTCTTTGTGTAATTTTTTAAAATCAATTTTATGTTAATCTCAAAATCATGGCACCAAGGCTATCAAATTGCGAAAAATGAAAGTAAAATTATTTTATCTATTAAAATTATATTTTAAAATAAAAATTGGTATAAGTATTATCTATAAAATACTTATTTTGGTCATGTAAATAATTTATTATTGCAAAGGAGTGTATGCTCAGTGGCAGATAATCAAAAAAAAGAAAGTACAAAAATAAAAATTAATCGATTCAATAGCTACAAACAATTAAGATAATTTATGGAATTAAGATGTTGTTGTACTACGAAGTTAATTCAATTCGAAAAGAAAAATCTCCCCTCAGGGAAATTTAATTAAGAATGGACCCCATTTTTTAAATAAATGAAAGAAGACAATAGTCTTTTAAGTAATTAGTAAAACTAAAAAGGAATGAAGTGTAAATTATAGTGGAATTGCTAATAGAAGTGAATACGTGAATATACTGCAGAAACTTCAATACGCGGTATCTAAAGTACTTATTTATCTCATAATCATTGTTTTGTAGCGTTATAGTTCTGAAAATATCTCGACAGACTAGAACAAATTGCCATATTTTTTTAATTTGTTCCAAACGCTTTGTACTTGCGACTGTATTCTTGGGATAAGTCTAGACATCGAGTTCAAGAAACAACGATGCCATTCTGTGGTGAAGCTCTAGATGCCGAGCGGGGAAAGCTGATTCCGTTGCTTCTCCCACTGGCGATAAAACAGACTGCAACATTACCGTTAAAGGAATAAAAAAGCTTGCAAGCAAAGCGAAAGCGAATGACAAAGGACGAAAAATTCATTTTTCTGGGAATAACAGGCTGTCGTCTATTTTCGGTAATTCTGTGAATAATAGTTATTAGGGGAAAACTTGTTAGTATTCATATTTTATTCCCAATTGTTTACATGCTCAATATGAGAAATTGTCGGTTATTCAATTTGCAATGTTTTCAAAATTAGTTAACACTTTGGTTTCTTAATGCATATGGTCAAAAATGTGTTCTGGAGGTAATCTTCAAGTAGCATTACTGAGTAATACAATGGAACTTTTTTTATTTATTGATTTATGGTCGCTTTATACCAATTGAATTTTGTTTCATTCAATATTGAGCAGTATGTCTTCATAAGTGAAGTTGTTTTCCTGACACAAGCCGTTTCAGTCGGTCAGTCAATCAGTCAAGCTGTTTGCCTTGCATATTATCTGAGAATTAACACTACATTGTTAAACTGATGTTGAGACATAAAACCGACGAAAACTGTTTGTACGAATCGCTTTTCCACAAACGTGTTTGACTACAGATCCGGCACGACTGTTTGGCAAGAGCCTGCTGACCGACTTAGCGTCATCCTAGTGGCATAGATCTCAAAGAAGCCTTATAATCAGGTGTGAAGAGTACGGTATATACTTTTTCACAACACTTCGAAACTTAAACTTCATTTGATAAGAGAAGAGTTCTTTTCGAAACGACTGCAATATTTCCTTGTCGCCCAGAAAACTCGAGTTGTGGATCGGAAGGGGCGTCGAGATCATCGCACAGGAAGAAAATAATATTTGAAAATTTTATATTTTCTGCGTCTCGAGCCGGATATTTAAGAATCTACACTAGCCATTTTTGAAATTTATGATAATATTTTCAAGTTTCATATAAAATCAAATTTGTGTACATGATTGTTTAAGCCGATATTAGCATAATGTTGTCTTAAAAAAGATATAAAATTGCCTGGAAATGGAAATGAAACATTATCGGCCAGAGGAAAGAGGAGTATCTCATCTTCATGAAGATGAGTCGAGATATTTATCTTAAATGGCAAGCAATGTATATGAAAAGAAGTCGTTTAAAGTCTTCAAAAATTATAACATTCAACAAAACTAAATATATGTCGGTTTTATAACAAAACATGGCCGAACGTAATGTAAACGACTGTGAAACAGATGCTTTAATTATGAATAGTATTGATGATTAATAATATATTCATGATTTAATCACGAAGATATTATAATTATTAATAGTATTTTCCTTGAATACAAAAATCCGTTATTAACAACTTGCACAGTTCATCACAGCGCAAGTCATGTACTTCATCTGAAACAATAACACGTTTTGTGTATGCTATTAGTGACCACGTGTACGATAAAGCGTGTTGCCGGGGCGACGAAGTTGTCCGTCTCTCTCCCGCGTGCGTCTCTCTCTTCCGCGTGTTTCGTAATACCCCGTCCGTCCCCCGGCAAATGTCTCGTTTCGCAGCCTGCGTGATTACGCGGCCCGGCGTAAGAGCAAGTGGGAGAGGGAGAGGGAGATGGAGAGGAATGCATGGGGCAAAAGCTGTGTGCAAGAGCTTCTCCTGCAGCCGTTTCCCCGGGGCGCTCTCATTAGTTCTTTCGATGGGGGTGGATGCGGCTGTGATGGCTCTGTGGCAGTATTTACGTTGCCTCTGCAACGTCGCTGATTAGGCTTCGCGTCTCGCCTGTGGTGGTTTATCGGCATCAGCTTGTTAGTTAATGCCTTTTTAACGTATCGAGACTCGGGCCATCAGACCCGCTCTTCCGTGTGACCACGCAAATGTCGCTACGCTCCTTTCACCATCTGGTGGAGAAAGAAGGCTTTACTCAGGCGATGAAGCAGATGATTTGAATTTAGCTCAGATTGTCATTTTAGGCTTTAGGATCTTTTACATGCAGTAAATCTACAACATGGGGTGGCTTTAATTCTCCTCCGAAGGAAAGCGTACGAAGGATTTTTTCACCCTTAAAAACAGACGCCTTTCGATCGCGTTTGAACCCGCATATTAGGGTACAACAGCCTGTTTCGCTATCCGCTATACCTCCGAACCCGTGAAAGCTGCACTCCGGGGTCGAAATCAATCGGACTTTGAAGGAGAATTCTAGCAGTCGGTTGCTCTGATTAGTATTTTTTAGCGTTTTCACCGATTTATCCTAGGCACATGTCGAGGTAGTACGTTAAGAAACGTGTTACGAACAGCGGAATCTATTCCTTCCTCATTTTTGTGCTCTCATCACTCTTTACACACCCACACACACATATATGCCTGCTCTTTACATTTCTAATTCACCTCTCAAATTAGGAGACCAGTCGGGAGCTTAGAGTTTGTTCTGGTTGGAGCGGTTCCCCTGTGGGGTAATACCTGGAAAAGGAAAACCCTACAAGCCCGCTTAAAAGGTTGCACCGAATCTCATATCCCAGCGGCGGAGGAATACTACCTCTCCCTGCACGTAACTGTTATAGCACTAACGACCATAGTAGTCGAGGAGCCCAGAAATACTAAATAATCATTTAAGTGGCGACAACGGTGATGGAAACAACTGTAGCTTCAACTGTGGCAAAGGTAGTTGCGGTGCCGGTGTGAGTTGCGGGAAGGAGACTGTGCAGTTATCACCAGCGGCAGAAGTATTTATTAGTACCTTAGTTTGGACACTGGCAAGTGGGGACACTGAAGCATAAAGCGGTTATAGTAGTTACATGATAATCTGTGAGAGTCGAGGCTGTTCACCGAGGAAATATTAATATTTGAGGAGGAGAGGAGCAAGTATAGCATGGATGAGGATGACGGGAATGAAGAAGATACATAACAAAAAAATGTGGGAAAATGGAGCTTAAATAAAAGATGAACATAAGTAAGTAAATAGGGAAGAGTATGCATAGGAAAAGGAAGATAAGGAGGTTGAGGAGGATAATTAGGAGCAGTAAAGCTTATAAATAAGGTGAATGGAAGGTCGAACAAGTGCAAGGAATAGAATAAGCATGAGGTAGAAGTAAAGAAAGACGAAGACGAGGAAGAAGAATTGGTGGAAATTTAAATTTAGATTTTGTTTTATTTAGTCAAAGAACAGTAAAAACTGTATGTGACATATGGGGGAGAAGATCTGCGCACGTTTTCATGAGTTCCAGAATCCCTTCCTATCATTTTAACTAACATTTTTATTTCAACCATAAATAGTTGAAAGATGAGTCAACATTTGTAAAAACTAGTCATTTTCGTTCCTGAGTTATAGAAAAACTATTTGTTCAGTAAACGAACTCCAGATTTGATTTTTGCGCATTGCTAACAAAATAGTAACTCACCTCTAGCTACACTCTTACTACTACAAGTAAAAGGAGAGTTCATCAAATCGTGCGCATAATGAAGCTATATTTAGTGAAGTGAATACGATGATGTTTGTGGTGGTTTTATGATGAAGGCGTTTATGGTTTTGGTTGATGTTGGTTGACGATGATGATGATGATGATGATGATGATGATCAGATGGTTTGGCGGTGGCGGTGGTGTTGATGGTAAGGCAAATCGACGACGTAGAGTGTGCCTCTGTATCCGGACACAACGAGGCATCTCCGCACTCAGAGTGCAAACACGCGATGTTCCTTTCATTTGTTTTATTCCTTTGTTACAAACCGCGCTGGTGAACGTCCTGTGCCATTAATCCACGGACTCCTTACATGGGAATGGTTTTTGTCTATTTCTGATGACGTGTTATTACGTTCGGTATTACCTACTACCTGTGTAATTGGATCGTAGAACCGTTGTTAGATTAGAAAGTAGATTAATCATTTTCGATATATAATGCTATTAAAATGCGTGCATGTGAACTTAGGTATTTATGCAACCCCATTAGCAATCTGAAACGATGCATATTATCGTATCGTATATACTGTTACGATGTATATCATATTTGATTAGTTTTTAATGACTGTTGATGAACGTTCGATAGGAGATAAAGCTTTACTATGAACGCATACCATCATGTTTACAGTCTGTATCACAATAAATCAGATTACTGAACCAATCTTGGAAAACCCACCACAAAAAATGTCCTCATCATTACAGTGACAGAATTTATCAATTTTAGCGTGACTGCAGAAGGCGCGATTTTCATAATCATTTCTGAACCAGTCTTGTCCACTTTTTTCAAATATTCACACGCTTTAAAACTGTTTATATGTAACGCTAATGTATAATTTAATTTCATTGCCTATCAGCATAAATAACAATACAATACAAAATAATTGAAAATCTTGGGGCAGTAACAAGATTCACCATACAGTCATACAAAGCATCCAGCTAATCATAAATGTTAAAAATTTTGAGTTAGGTAAAAGCGCGGTTTATCTTATAACTACACATTTGCCTTTCTCATATTTAAGAAGGGTTTGAAACAATAACATGAGATGCATTCTCGTCAAAATCGAGGTATTGACATTTTTAATTGCGGGACAGATGCACTGGCGGGGGTAGGTTAGTTGTTACTTCCCCAAGCCCTACATTTTAATAGACTATTTAAAGATATGTTTGTCAATAAATCGAAATTTTAAACCAGAAGTTATTTCCTTCATGTTACTATGACCATAAACCATGCTTGTATGTAGAGGGCAGACTTTAATGAAATGCCATTTTTTTCTTTTCATTTAGAAAAATGCAGTTTAGTGTAGAAATTTATTTGATGTTATAACAAAAGGAAATGGTCCATTTTATTTGCTACATTTACATTGTTCGTCGTTTTGACTAAAACGTAATTTTTTACATTTTCTCATCATTGTTAATGCATTTTTCAGTGATTTTATCAATTTTAATATCACATTAATTGTACTTCCTTCAAATAATATTTATGAGATGCAACAAATGTTCTCCACAGAATTCTTGAATAGCCACAAATTGTGATCTCAGTTGTTGTCAGAATGCAATCTAAGGTTCCTGTGACACCAGTCAGCGCCATTGTCGGTTCGGAAGATTGCTCGACAAGTTAAGATAGGGACTTTCTTGTAAACATCAGTCCAAACCAAAAGTTTGAAATCTAAGTTCCCTGAAACGAATAGAAGAAGCCTCGGTTACATCAGTAACGTATCCAACAGCTTAAGATACTGACGCAAACTGGTTTTGATAAGACTGTTTACGTCATTTTTCTTTGCTTTTAAAGTATTTTAAAATAATTTTAAGAGCATTTTCTTGTTAATTTTTAGCGAGGTCGTAACAATCCGCCCGGAAAGAAAGCGCGGGCGAAAGAATCCGATCGCGCGCCACCTGCCGTCGAGTGTGACCCGCTGGGCGTCTTCCCAGACGACGCCCCTCCCACCTTCTTCCCCTCCCCTCCCCTCCCCAACCCTCCCCCTCCCCGCTCCCCCCTCCCCGACCGCGGGCGCCTCGTGCGCCGAACGACTTACTCGGCGCGGAGAAGCACGGCGCGACCGCTCGTAAGTGGGTCTAGTGACGCGGCTGCGACGGCGGTGGGCGGCGGGCGCGGGGGCGACCAGCGGCACACTTCCCTCCGCGAGCCCCGCGGCGTGGGGGAGGGGATAAGGATCACCCGTCACAGACAGTCACTGTCACCTAGTCACCGCAACGTTGCCGCCACTGGCATCGTCGCCGACACAATCACCCACACTGTCACCGATACCTTCACAGATTCCACTTCCAACACCCTCTGCGTAACGGTCAACGACATCGCCACCTTCACCTTCACCGACACCTTCCCCATTACCTTCATCGTCACCATCACCACCGCTCCCCCCACTACCCCTGCCACTGTACCTGCCAGTGACACTGCAACCGCCAATGCCACGGCCACCGCCACCGCCGCCGCCGCCACCGCCGCCGCCAACGCCACCATTGCCACCACCACCACCACCACCACCACCACCACAAACGTACATCCGAACCCCGCCGTCTCCGGATGCTGGAAGTTCCGGTTTGGTGCGACCGGTTCGCTCCATTAGCTGCGTAATCCTGCTTCGTGAATGCTTTACGAACATTTGTATCGGAATCGCCTGTAAAACGGGATGCTCCACGGTTTCTTCCGACTTCGGTAACTGGTCTCCAGATCGTGATGCGTTATTTACGTAATACGTTCCGTTCTACTGGTTTGCCTGGACCGGGTACCGAGGGATGCCGTAACAGATTGGGAGATTTGCAGAACTTGAATTATAATTTTTTGATTTAACGTTAATAGTTTTTGCCTTGGGCGATGTTATTGTTGCTTTATATTATTTATGACATGGTTAATACTCACCAAAACAATTTCAAAGCTCTTAAAATGAGGTTACATCTCCTACCACACTGCGACGTTAATAGTGACCATTACGCAGTTTTCCCATATTATTTGAAACTGAAAACTTCTTCCAACACAAAAATCGCCTTTTCTGGAAACTTGCCACTTAAGATATTTTCGCCCACCAAGCATCGGTATGCTGGCAATTCCTTTCATCCATGTCGCTCACCGTCACCAACTCCCTGAAATAATACACTCCGATAAAAGGAAAGGAGCAATAGTGCTTGGGTCGGCGGGAAATGCATTCCTTTCTCCAAATAAATCCTTTCCTTCCTGAAGTAGGCCACGGTAGACAATAAACGGATGAAACACCGGTCATCTTCTGAGGCGCCTCCTCAGCGCAGCCTGGAGGGCGTTTGTGGAGGCAGCGTCCGGCGTCCGGACCAGCGGCGCTCCTCAATGGAGAAGTGCTGAGGCGGCCCAGGCGGAGGGGGAGGGGGGAGGGGAAGTGGGGGAGGGGGTCGAGGCGGATGTGCGCCGCGCCGGCTGCCCCCTTGGAATTCGGATTAATCGGCACACACAGCTCCAAACCAGACCCTGCTGCCGGCCCACGCGTACTTGCGAAATGCACTTGTAAATAGTTCTGTTACGACTACTATTTTCTGGCGGTGGGTTTTGTTGTTCTAGTAAGACGGAATGCTTTTTTTCCCTTTTTTTAAGAAAAATTTCCATAAATATCGTACTGTAGAGTATCTTGTTGAACTTCATCTTGAAACCAGCAGTAAAAGTTTATAATATTTCATTTGTTAATTCTCTGTATTGAAATAATTAAAAACTTTTAAAAAAGCTAAGAAAAGTACCGTCCATTCATTTTTCAATGAATGATTTAATTAAATAATTTTCTGACTTCTTTCAGATACATAACAGGCTAAACTCCCAAGAGAATGTTAAACAGATGTCGAAGGTCCAATGATCCACGAAAAAAAAAAAAATCATATGCGTTTTGAGATAATTTGCATCGTTAAAAAAAACCTCTTTTGGTTATTACCTAAAAACGAAATCTGTGAAAGTTCACATAATGGGCCTTTTAGATTTTCACTTTGGCGATATTCGGAGCGTGTAATTCAAACGTTGAGACGACTCACGCAAGCAGCACACCCATCGGCCCCACCATACCCACCGTGCCCATCGCAAACTGCGTCAACCATTGTTATCAGACCCACTGTACCCACCGTGCTCACCACGCCCAACGTGGCAATTGTGTATACCATTTTCTTTGTGTCTACGTACTCGCAACAACCACCGTGAGAATCGTATACTACTTCGCGTCAACCCTGCCCACCATTTCTGCCATATCCACCATCCCCACCAAACTACTGCATTAACCGTACGTGCTAATTACTGCATTGCCCATTTTCAATACCCTGCTTTCCCTTCCGCAACCATCACACACCATGCCAACAGAACACACTATTCCCACAGTTCCCTCGCCCATTACGCTCAACGTGCTCGTGATACCCATCTTACCCATCATACAATCAGCGTCCACCGGGCCCGTCACCCCCATCTTCCCAGTCGTACACACCCCGGTCCACTCTGACAACTGCATGTACCACACTCATTGCGACCACTAAGCTCCCTGCGCCCAAATTCTTCCGCAACCCCCGGACCCAGTGCAGCCATGTGTCCCGACAAGTGTGATAGTGTAGTGCATGTTAGTGAAAGTGTTAAGGGGACGAGGATAGGACAAAGAAGAGGGGCGAAAGATCGCGTGCGTGATCCGTGGTTCGTTTGTGACGGTACTTCTCCGGCATGCCCCTGGTGTTGATGGGAGAAACCGGGAAATGGTACCGATCACAGCAGCCGTCCGCTAGAATTCTCCTCCCGGCAACGACTGAATTCGACCTATCTGACAAGCGAGTGTCGGAAATCTTACCACTGTCGGTATTCCAACGTAGGATCTCCCGGTCAGGAGGACTGCAGTGACATCAGTTGATGCTCTGTTCCACCTCTCTCTGTAGAGTACAGCCACCATATCCACGCGCTCGCCCTATCCCGCGACGCCCACCCCGCCACGTCCAGCCCCGCCACGTCCAGCCCCGCCACGTCCAGCCCCGCCACGTCCAGCCCCGCCACGTCCAGCCCCGCCACGTCCAGCCCCGCCACGTCCAGCCCCGCCACGCCATGCCGCACCGCCTCACTGGGCCCCGCCCAGCCCCGCCTCGCCACGCCACGCCTCGCCTCACCACGCCTCGCCACGCGTCGCCTCGCCTCGCCTCGCCTCGCCTCGCCACACCACGCCACGCCACGTCACGCCACGTCACGCCACGCCACGCCATGCCACGCCAGCCACTCCACGCCACGCCACGCCACGCCTCCCCACGCCACGCCACGCCCGCCACACCTAGCCTTTCCCCGCCAACCTTCTCCGCTCCTTGCCCCGCCCCGCCGCAGCTCCCTCGCCCGCCGCGCCCCGGTTCCCCGCGGGCGGATCCCGCCGCGCGTCGGATCCCGGCGCGCCGTAAACACGCTCGGGGACCGTTAGGCGGCGGCGAAGGCGGTGGGCGAGCGTGGACGCGCTCACGCCCGCCACGACCTTGGCACGGAAGCGAGCGGCCGTGACCCCTAGAGGGCTCTTCGTTGGGCGCTCTCTGGGCAATCGGCGACGAAAGAAAAAGCGCCTCCGGCATTCACAGGTGGCACTCGCAGGGCAATTGTAAAGGAGCTTTCAACGCACGATGTGGGGCGGACACGTCTGCTTAAAGTGCGTCACTTCATAACACAATGAATCTTCATATACATATGAATACGGGAGTGTACGTTCATTGTGCGTATGAATGGATTGTATTAAATATACTTGTGGGTACTGAAGAATGAATGCGAGTTCGCGCAAAGGACAATGTGTGAGCCTATTTCTGTTGAAGTAAAAGGTATATTAAAGCCCTTTTAGGCTAAACTAAGGATCGGACTTAAATGATTTCTGGAATTAAAACACAAACTTGCATATTGATCAAATCCATGCCCTTTCTCAAAGTCGATAACATACACACCAGTGAGGGCGTAGGTCATTGGCCATTGGTTCCTGACTCGTCAGCTTCAGAGGCCATTCGTCCGGTAAGTGTAGTACATATTATATCCCGGGAGGCAATGGTGATCCTCCACCGCTGTAACATGAGATCCGGCGCCGACCTACACATTGGCTTGTTGAGTCCCGCTTCCAGGTATCTCCCCCACTGGCATATCGCCCCAAAATGGAATAACTCTAAGCACCCGACATGTGTGATTGTACAGTGCACGTAAGTGTAAGGGGAGAGGGGGGTAAAAGCATGAGGAAGGAAGGATTGCGCGCGGTCCATGACCCTTTTGCTACGAACTTTTGCTCGTAACTGCTTTTCATTCGCCCGGTCTCGGCATGAATCGAAGAAACACCGGAAACGTACCGATCAGAGCAATGAGCGCTAGAGTTCTTCTCCAGACAGTGGTTTAATTCGACCCAGTTACGTGTCTAGTGTATCTAGCGAGTATGAAGCTACGATCAAAAATCAGCCACGTTTGGGAATCGAACCCTAAGACCTCGTGAACAACGATGTTTCTCCTCGTCTGTCATTTTAAATTTCGAAATGGAGGCATATTGTTCATCGCGACGTCGAAAGAATATCAAGAAAAAATATGTCATAATGATATACTACCATCTTTGAAAAGTTCCGTAGCTTTCAGGTATATAACAACTACTGCAGTTACTGTAAGAGTTAAACAGCCAAAAACGCATGGAATTTTCTGCAAATGTTATGTTAAAAGAAATGGCAGAATTAAATACTATTTCAGTAGGAAGTAAACTCTGAAGAATATACCCATAAGCGCGAGAGCAATGCGGAAATTTTAAACATTCTTCACTCATCAACTTCCCAGATGTGTGGCCCAGTCCACAGTCCAGTTTAAAAGTCGAGCAAGAAACAGCTCTTTCTTCAGATATGGAGAACATGCAAGAGATTATGCTACCTGACGAGTAACTTCAAGGAAATTTACTGGGATAAACAATCCACTGAACTCTAAGACTGATCTCATAGGAGTTGTCATTGGCTTAATGCTAATACCTCTCCTCCTAGTTTTTCCAACATTTCAAGAACAGTATCATAATTTTAAACAATCTAAGAAATTTGAGAGTTCTACATATAAGCGATGTAACTAAATCATATTCACATCAAATGTCTCTAGATGCTACAACTGGGTTTTACAGTTTGAAATCTGTCAATTGAGATGTTTTTTCCTTACCAATAATGAATTAATTTAATGGGAGAAAATAAAAATGCCCATTTATTTATTTATTTAGGGCCAATGGTTCTATAGCATACATCAACGATTTGAATTTAGCAACTTACTGAAATATCAAATCAAAGCGCTTTCCATTTCAAAATAAAAGAGAACATGTGTTCGTAATAATGACAAAAAACCTTTACATAATATTGTAATATTGTTGTCGAACAAATTTCCAGAACTGTACCTAGGCTTATTTCCTTCACTTTTCAAATACCCACAAGTCGTTTCTTTATGTCCAATTCTATCTGTACATTTAACTATCAACTCTCTCAAATATTTTATTCCATTTACTTCTCCGTAATGTTTTACTCATTTAAATATACCACCAATATCACATTCTTACTTTCAAATTCTCCAATGAGTTACGTCAATCCAATTTAAATGCTTTATCAATCATTCACATCCTCATTATAGTTCGACCATTTTATATCTGGTGGTTGATTTCATTCTTCTTACGTCTTCCAAGACATCGAAAAGATTGTCATTCCTATTCTAGTAGGCCGTGCATGTAGTAAGTACATATCATAATGTTAAATATGTTACATAACAAAAATACTTAATTTCGGTTCGTTACACAACACTACATGGTTTGTGTTTATGTTACGCGCTACTGATCAACAATAGTACGGAGACGTGGTAAATTAAAACTGGACGTAGTACGGAAACTCAAACATTAGCACCTTTATCTTTGATCTATTGATCCATTGTTGGGAGCCGCTCTTAACCATGCTCAGTCATCCCTACGCACTGACAACCGACTTATTTCAATTGATAAGAATTTTATATTTTTGGCATTCAGGAATAAGTATGTTACAATCCGATCATTCCAGCTCCATTCTTAATCGTAAAGGGGAAGTTAAACTTATTCTTTTCTTAGTTCAATATTCGTATTCTTAATAAGAAACAGTTGGCAAGCATCAGCCTCTTTCATTGGGGCTTAGAGGCAGTAATTTGTTCAAGGATAAATTGGAAGGAGACGTTTAGCCGAAACAGAAGACGCTCGTTAAAAATGTTGACACACTTTCTTCGAGGGCAGAGTTCATGTACTGTAATTAAAGTAAGACATTGATTAATTCGTCAAGTAATGACATTCTGTCCCTCGCAGGATAGTTTCAGTGAAAGTTACGAAGAAATTAAGACAGAATTGCGTTGATACTACTTTGAGTTGGGCAAGCTCTACTTAATATTTTATGTTAATAAAAATTATCAATCTTTGTTTTAATAAAAAAATAATGTAAAGAAGTACTCAAAAACTTCATATTCACAGTGAATATTGTTAACTAATTGCTATAAAATTATCAATTCCTTGTGTCTTTACATTTTAAATATATAGGTGGTTCCCAAGAAACTGCAATCTGTCCATGTATTTTAGCTGGACCCGTACAAATATTTAGCGATTTGCAAATCCTTGCTTTAAAAGTGACAATACCTCCATGCTTGATCACGGCGTCGGACGGCCATGGTCACGAAAACCTGATTTTATACCTGATTGAAAACTTTGGACGTAGAGTACCGAGTTACGCACAATGGTAAAGTGCAACATGTGTTCCAGGCTGCATGTGATCCCCATTTCCCCAAAGTACCATAATCTAGGAACGTCTTTATTTTCAGTCTTAAATGTCTTGGATGAGGGCCAAAAGATAATTCCCTAACCGGCAGTAATCTGCGTAAGAGATTTTATTCCATGGGTCTCTTATAAATCGCCAAAAAAGTCTAATTTCTTAGCATATTCTACACAAACGGATTCTTTATTTTACTTCGAATTACACACTGTTAAATCTGCAGTATAAAATAAAGTCGTTTCAAACGAATTTTAGGAAATTCCTTTGTCTGTTAATGTTTGCCTTGGGAATCTATGACGTCTGTGTAATTCCTTCTGATATCTCGAACCATGATATGTCTAAATAATAAGTATCTAGTTTGTTGTTTTTTTCCTTTCTCCTTCATTTCGAAGTAATCGAAGTTTCACTGTCGTAGATAGTGAATTCAAGATAGTGAATTGATCCTCATATGCACCATGCCCTACGACAATCACCTCCCACCAATTCATCACCCCGCCTTGCCCTGATAAGGAATTTCGGGACAGCAAGACACGGCCTTCCCCTCCGTATAGGGTCCAAGATATATGCTGAAAAGTACAATCTGCTTAGTTTTCTTCAGCAGCAGAATCCCCACCCTTTCTGCTTGTACTCTAGCAATGTTTAAGTTAAGAAAAGTAATAAAGAAAGTAAAGAAACGTAGCAAAGAGCGTTATATTTCAATATATTGTGAATATTTGTTACAAACAAATTAAATGTCATATGAAAAAACAATGCATCGTTGAGCATTTCGGTGTGTTCTAGTGAATTTTCGATCTGCTATGAATTAGTAATATTGCAGATACTTCAGGATGTGTTAAATCTTTCTCTACAGCGTTGCAGTAAAAAGGCGATAACACAAATATCTGCAAATATTTGCAGCTTAATCTTATTCTGTTTATGGGCATTCTACTTGATAAAAAGGACTATCGGTTGAAGAATTCGTTGAATAAAAAATATAATGTACAATATTTGCGCTATTGTTACGCTGCATCGATTAAAATTCATATGTAACAAATATAAAACTGTGACACTTAAGTCATTACATGTACGTCATGCATTCGGATTTATGTATCTTATGTTCAGAAAATCCACAAAACGTATTTAATACACTCATCAGCAAAATTTTCTGTTTTATTATATTGCTGATGATATTTAATATCGTCAACAATAATCTGTGAACTAGCGATTCCACCAACATTAGCAGTGCTACATCGCGAAAGGGACAAATTTCTTGAAAAAGCTTTCTTGGGCTGAAGTACCTTATCGCAAAACCTTCAGTACAAGGAGAAACGAGAGAAGTAACTTCCGTCAACCTCATAAGTTGACGGAGATGAGTTCTTTTATTTCTTTATGAAGCATGTCAGCAATACAACATCAAAATTCCCAAATTGTTTCACAACAAGATTTGATGATTCAAAATGCTGAACCCGCACTTCCAATTTTCTCATTACGGTCAGTTGTTGGTTACTTCGTACCAGAGTGGACGGTCTCAATGAGAGCGTCTCCCGGCCTCCTGAAGCGATGTGACCAGGGCCGGATTAGATTAGATTAGATTAGATTAGATTAGATTAGATTTATTCAGTCAAAAATCAGTAAAAACTGTATGTGACGTAGCGGGGAGAAGATTTTCTGCTCACGTTTTCTTGAGTTCCAGAATCCCTTCCCGTAATTTTAACTATAAATAGTTGAAAGATGAGTAAAAGTTTAACATAAATAAATAAAAATAAATTTTAAAAATCGCAAGATTAGCAATATTTGAAAATAGTAATTTTCGTTTCCGAGTTATAGAAAACTTATTTGCATCGGTACACGAATTGCAAGTATGATTTTTCTGCATTGCTAACAAAATAGCAACGTGCCCTTCCTCCACTCTTACCATTACAAGCAAAAGGAAAGTTCAACAAAACGTGCGTATAGTGAAGCTACATTTACGTCCAGAGGCAACTAGTACGCACGTTAAGTACGAGTACAGTGTCTAGGGCCTACAAAAATGAGAGGCTGAGGTTAGAACCTTCTATCACAATTTTTTGCAAGTTTATTTCTGGACTAAGAATAAAATAATCACTTACATACAATATTTATAATGTTTTACAAAAAATTAAATTGTTTTTAAATTTCAATTTAAAAGTAGGCTTGTAGAAGAGCGCGAAAAAATAAAAAATAAAAAAGGAGAAATTTTTCAGTCACAGAAGACGACGTAAATATCTAACGAATTGTGTTATCTGCATTCCTCTAAATTACAGTTTTTTAACTCCAAAAAATTCTAATTATTACAGTTTAATACAGGTCCTATATGTTTTCTGAGGCCCACAAAAAAATTGTGCCTAGAGCCAACGTCAAGGTTTGTGACGTCAGTTTGTGACCCCAGTTCCGCTGGTGTCGGGGCACAGGTGTCAGCAGCCAGCGCCGGGCAAGGGGTCCTGCGTTGGGTGCGGCACATCCGGGCCTGAAACTCCGGAATTTCGACTCTCCGAAGGCACCGTTAGGAGGAATTCCTCTTCATTTGTTATGTACTTACGAAACTGTGAGACTCCACCGACGCGGAAAGCTTGTAACTTAAAAGAAGCTCCCTTGATAACAGCCAATATAAAGTCGTTCTTAAAGCGTAAGTGTCCTCGTAAAAATGTTGTTAAGTTACGAAGTGCCATCTGCCGTAGGGAATAATTATGTTGTCGTTGAAGCCTACAATTAGATACCAATCTTCTTTTCGGTGAAAAAAATTTTAGTACGTTGACTCTAATACATTACTAATAATGTATTGCTCTATGGATTTCATATATTACTTAATCTACTTATGTGTACAATGACGGAAGTTAAATTCCTTCTGATTACTGAGAAATGAGTCCACATGTATGTATGAGCATTACGTAAATATCATTAAATCATCAAACTCTATTAGGTAAGTCGTGTTGACTGATTATTCACGACAGGAGTATAATAATGATTTAAAATTATTGGTTAACCTAAATGAATTCGTGTTGTGTCTTTATTCACGCTAAATACTAATCCAATTAATTACCGGAAGGGAAGTAATTTTGTTCTCTACAATTTATTTCTCACGACTTATCAGCCAATCCATAGCAGTAACATATGATATTACTCGCCTTTTGGTAAGAACAATTAATGGATATCGGGATGAATAATTAAATATGCAATATGTACACTTTGACATAATTCAGTTCGAACGAATTATGTAATTTGGTACAAAATATCCGTCCAGCGCATCCGTAAATCGCAACTGTTGGAGGCGATTCGTGGCCGACGGAAGGGTGAGCGAGGGCCCAGCGGCGAACAATGCGCGAGCAGCGGGCAGCCGGTTGGCGAGGCGCGTCGTCGCAAGGCGGGGGGGGGGGGGGGGGGCGCTCGGCGCGTCGCATGAGCTGTCGCCGCGACCCAGTGACCCTATCGCCCGCACGCAAGGGCTCACGGGCGGCGGCGTGGGCGGGCGGGTTCGCCTTGCGAACGTCACGTCACGTCACGCCGCCCCGCCGCCTTCTTCGTCGCCGCCCTCGCCTCGCCTCGCCGCCACCGCCACCGCCACCGCCACTAGACGTGCTACAACAACACGTCATTTCTCGCATTGTTTCCAACTTTTGCACTTTTCAAAAATTCAAAATTTAGTGGAAATGAGACTGATGCCAGTTCTGAAGCGTGTTTTGTTCTATCAGGGTAAAAAATAAAACGACAAATTCGTATCCGTTTTAATTTAATTTTTTATAAATTGCATTAACGTCAAGCAGATATACAGAAATATTACAGAAAGTTATGTAATGTTGCAGTGAATAATTTTTAGGCGGAAAAATTCTGTCCTCGTCCCCGTCCTGCTCCAAAACCACTATCGACTCAACGCAAACGCCACTACTACCATCGCCACAATCGCCCCCCCCCCCGCCAAAATCCACCTGCGCTACCAACTCCACCACCACCACCGCCGGCGCCTCTATCGCCGCCACCACCACCTCTTTCTCCTCCACCATCAAAATCACCATTCGAACAGTGATCCCCTACCGCCAACACCTATCTCACCGCCATCCCATCACTTTCACCTCCACCTCCATCATCACCAGTAAGACCATCGTCGCTCCTAACACCATCACCACGACATCACCATTGTCACCTTTACTGCCATTGCCACACCTCTACCGACACGCCCACCACAGCCACCATCACCATCACCACCAATACCATCACCAGCAACACGATCACTTCAACACCATCACCACCAACACTTCACTGGCAACGCCACGCACGTCATCGGAAGCGAGAGGCGTTCGAAGCAAGCGAGAACCGCGTGAGTGGTTTAGTCAATAGCACGACAGATAACGGAGAATGGAAATAAAATAGCAACAGGAAGTACGATTAATAACTTGAAATGTGGCAGTGTTAATTTACCTGAATGTTCAGAAGTTTATAATTCCTGATGCAATATTAATATCCATTCATATTACTGACGTTCCTGATAACTTTTTTTATTTGAATAATAAATAATAACTGCATGAGCCACACGTTTCCCTAAATTATGTATCACGTCTTAGAACGTTGTGCGGAAGGAGATAACAACTTCCTCGTCGACCTTGTGCCCTGTTCACTTGACCATAGCTGTAAAAAATCCTAAAAATGAAGCCCCCATTCTCCGACTCTCCGAGAACGAAACCGCTCGATGCTTTCGCAGGAACGCCAGAATCATAAAATTCGAAACAGCTCGTTAAGACAGTTAGGTTGTTCCCACCCTGGAGTAGCGAATGGAGGAGAAAATGTTTTTTTTTCTGAATGCGGAGCCGAAATGTTTAATTTCTAATCGTTAATTATCTTGTGTTATGATGACGAGTATTATCACCGCGGGGATTCCACCCTGAATGTATTTTAGTATATGGGATATATTCAAGGGAACTTCCCGGTAAGCTGCACCTTATCGAATGAATTGTCTCATCATTGATTTGGGGTTGATGATGATTTTATATCGTCAAAGATTTAACAAACGTTTTTCATACGAATATTAATACATAATGTAATATGAATACGTAAGTTTTGATGCCCTTTCTCCGCTTACGAAAAGCAAATTAGACCGTCCAAATCTTGGATCTGGTATCTGATATCTTGGATATCATTTAACTCGGTAATGGAAACCAAATATAGTTAAAAAAAATGTATTTAAAATAAATATTGCGTTATTTCAGGTTAGTTTCTTCGCAGGCGAGAAATTGGTGTGAGAAATTACATTTCTTCCTACAAGGTCCGAAAGAAAGTGTTTCTGTGTTCCGAAAGACCTTTATTTGTCGGAAGATGGTCGCAAAACCTTTGGGCGCCCTGAACGTGCTAGAACGAAAATCATTTGCGAAAATTATGGCTCATGCAAAGATGCTAAGTTATTCATAGGAATAAAGATAAACTCACCGTAGTGCCGGGAATATTGCTGGCCGAAAAGAACTCGTCCTACTTCGCTCATAAATTCTGAGAAGCGCGTTTTGCGTATTAATTTACAGCACCCATCCTCCGTCTTGCCTTTCTTCTGCACGGTCTCACATCAGTAAAGTCGTTTAGCAGGTGATTTGACCACTTTACAAGTCAATGTGAAAACTCTCTTCTTAAATTTCACCATGTACAATTCATACGTGTAATGCTGTTAGCTGTATTTGCATTAATGTATACTTTCTAAAATAAGAATGCAAAACGTTCAATGAAATGTGTGAATAGTTTATCATATTCAGTGCCGAGACAGTCGTTTCTTTGTGACTGAAATAATAATCATCAATTCCATGTGAGACACTAGTTCTTGATTGTTAAATGTATACAACTCTTTATATAGGTGAGTACGGTTGTTAAACCAACTTTTTGCAAAGAGTACAGAATACTTATGTTGGTGACTTTTATGTCGAAAGTTTCATGTCCGTCCTGCGGGCAGCAACAAGTCACAGAGTTCATTAAAGTCAAAGTTATTTTGCCTCACAGCTGTAATTTTCTTCCTTTCTTGTGATTCCCCCCTTATAGCACGGAATTGATGTAGTTAATATGACTCGATGATCAGCATGTTATGGCTTTTGGTCTTAATCAGGAATAATGTCTGGATTGAGAGGTACCAAAAAAAATATTTCCAGTTCGTCCAATTCATTTGCCCAATTTTATATTTTGAGGTTTAAACTATTTATCTTTTATCTATTTCGTGGTTTTAAATCATACTTTGATGAACCATTTCGATCATTATTAATTTCATGCGACTTGCATTTAAGTTACTGGTATTTTATTCTTATAACATTCGTAATGAACTTCGTAGGTAGTGCTGGAATCAGGTTAACGGGGCTTGATCAGTAAGTGCAAAACGAAATTAAAACATTGTTGCTTGTCAACGTTTCGGAAAATGTATTTCCATCCTCAGGGCATTACAAAATGAAAAAGAAGCAATCACTACTACATAAAGCTACCAAAAAATGTGTCAGATACCATTACACTATATAGATGCAGTTGAACACATTTTTTTGAATTACAAGAGTTACATATCTTTCAACCACCAACAGAGTATATACATCTATACTCTTCACACTAATTCTTCGGTGAACAGAAGCTCGCGCCAAAAACCTTTTAAACAACTCTCTCATACGTCGCTTTTAATTACTTAACGGAACATTCATGCCAAATTCGAAGAAAATTCGCAAAGTGTTCGTTAATGAATGAGTAACAAATATATAAACTAACGAAATTTCGAACGGTGAAGAGAAGACAAGATAATTTCGCTCGGTATTTGCCCATACGTCCTTTCATTTTTATCTCGAAGGTATGTATTCTCAAAGAAAGTATTTCGAGTAATTCGCAAGATGTTTCATTCTGTATCTCTCAGTGCATGCGTCGTGACCAACGAGAATGACTTTCGGATATCGATTTCAAATGATCACACGCAATAATCCTGATACAGAGCTGTCGTTATTCGCACACCAGTTTATTTATCAATTGTTGTATTAGAAAGTATATTTTCTCTACAATGGTGCTTTACAGTACGCTTACCAATTCGATTCGCCATAAGCACAGGAATACGATTTAAAAGAAAAAGAGAATTCATCGACTAACTGCTGTGCGTTAACGAATCGTCTCTCGAGAAACTACAGGCTGAGATAGCGCAGGACAACAGTTGTTCTACTGCAGCGTTTTTGACCGGTTGGTTTTGGGAGTTTTGTCCTATGAAAACCAGGCGAACGTTAGGCCAGTACCCTAACAAACGAGCCACATAACAAGCAAGATTTTTCGTTTCTCGTCTTTTCCCCTCTCACTTTACACGCTACACACACACACACACACACACACACACACATGCATTAGATTAACACGCGTGTGGAGACCAGTCGCAAACTTCGAGCTTGTCAGTCCGGGCAGTTTCCCTCTGTGGGAGATACGTGGAGGCAGAAAACCCGCAAGCTGACGGCTCCGGATATCAGGTTCCAGCGCGAGAGAAACACGATCATCTCCCAGGATATAACTTGCGTTACACTTCCGGAACTAATACCATATTAGCTGATACAACTAGGAAATACAACATAATTAATCATCAGTCTCAAAATAGGGACATAAGAAACCATTGTTCGTCTCGTTGTTCAGACCGGTGATTTCTGCACCGGAAGTAACTCATTGGTAGCATTCGCTTTGCTTGTGACTCCCGAACAATAGTCTTGTCCAGTATGTAATATTACGTGGAAGTGTAGTGCCTCAAAGCAGTCCCGATTGTTAGCACTTCCGCTCGTAGCCCGTTATCAGCGCGGCCTTGCTTCTCTATCGCCACGAGCGAGTCACCCTCCATAACGACCCATCTGCGCTCAGTGCAACTGCCGCCCCGGGCGAGCGTCTGTTCGGTTCCCGGGTCACCCACTGGCCCTTTTCCTTGCCTTCTTCTTTTTAGACAATAGCTAACACAACTGGATGTATTGAGCACGAGAGTATTGCGTTGTGTAATAGATGGGGATTCGAAAAGTTGTAGCCTACATGATAAGATAATTGGGATAGGCACAAATTCAGCGTTTTTTACAGCTCAAAATTGCCAATTTCATACGCCCTTTTGACTTATTTTTTTAGCGCATTTCAAATTCGCCAGCGGGTATTCGGCTTTCGGCCTTCAACTTTCATATAAAAAATCCATGAGCACATTCAACGCAAAAAGTCCAATGCATTTAAACCCAAACTACATATAACGCTTATCTGGCCTCGCTTCCCTTACTAACCACTAGTAAAATATTTCTCCTTGATTAAACACGCGCGTTTCGCACGTTTTCCATTTATCCGAATGTTTAAGCTGTTTCTCAAAAAAGTAGTGGCGCGCCGGGCGATGTGCTTCGCTAGCATATCGAGGCCGCGCAGTCGCGATAAGTCAGTCCTCGCGATATACAGTTAAGTCAACGTTCAAGTTCTATAAACCAGCGCTCAAAAATAAGAATTCGGGGCAGACTGCCCGGACATAGGTGGCCCTCTCCAGATGCCCGTGTGCATTTTGCTACTCTAAAGCTCATCGCGCCCGAATTGCTCGCAGATCGTTTGTTTCCGCCTGCCTTATCAACAGGCAGTGTGAAGGCTGTCAGTGTCTGACAGCCTTCACACTGCCTGTTGATTCGTTACTTGATTCACACTGCCTTCAACTGATTCGTTACCTTATCTTTCGTCAGATGTGGTGAAGATTGTTGCCTGTGGAACTTGTAGCTTTTTTTTAAAAATGGCTTTTGAATATTCGGGAAAAACGAAAATTATCTGAATTAGCTTATTACTTCAGTCGAATTCATAAACTTTCGATTATTTAATTCAAATCAGGGATAAATAATTTTTCGTGAATATTTTGAATGCTCCGCAATACTCTCCGCAATACGTAAACAAACTCCGCCGCGCAACACTTGACACTACTAAAGGAATATAATTTGGAGCGCCATTATTCATTGTCAGCTTCGCTTCATTGAGTAATGCGAGCAGCGTCTGTCGAAGGCTGACGTGACGAACAACAGGCCACACCGCTGGGCCGCAGGTAAGCGCTGGAAATGGGTAGTAAAAGCGGACCGCCCACTTACGCAACACTGCTTTAATCACTGTCATTTGCGCGACGAAATAGCGAGCTCTTAAATTGATGCTTCGGAGACGAGTCTTCCAATTGTGGAAAAGCTGGCTGCCAGTCCGGATGGTCGAGATCGCTAGGGTTATAGTGCCGTAGCGATCTCGGACCGAAGGATCGCGCTTCGAGTCCCGCCTCGGGCATGATTGTGGTCGTCGTTTCACCCCATCATCATCATAACGTGTCATCCTCATAGCTACCATACCGTTACACGCAATAGTGGTCATTAATGACCTAGATGTTGATGCTACCTTAAATTTTAAAAAAAGCTGGCTGTTTTCCACATCTGCTATTCTACTCGCGTGTTTTAGAAAAGTGTGAAAATCGCTAGGGCTGTGGGAATCACTGGGACTGCCGGTATCTGAGCCTTTCAATAAGAGTTTTCATGAGAAACACAAAAAAGGCAACAATTGCCTTCGGTACTCAAGAAAAGTGACACATCTCGAAAAATCGTCATTTTGTACTAAAGAAACAAAGGTGTTTAGAATATTATATATTTTTACTGTATTATAGGGACAATTTTATAAAGTTCGTTCGAGACAACTAGTACAAAGAGTAAAACATTTTGTCATCATTACTTGTTTAAATCTATTTTAACTATACATGTGAAGGGCGCTTTGATTACAAAATATTTTTAAACCTAATGTTCTAATGACGTCTCCTTCCGAAATACTGCAATATTACATTTTTAAATATTCATTAGTTTATGCAAACGAGCGCCTAAAGTTCAAATTGTGCTATGCAATTATATGTCAATTATACGAAACTATTATTTATGTACACTTAAAAAATAATTCATCAGTAATTACCAACGTTTACATTTACAAGCTTTGGCATTGACAACGTTGTTTCTTGCGCATTACAAAGTCATTTGCGAGCACGGAAGCAAACAACACGTGAAGCAGCATTCGCATGTCGTCGGAGGTATGCACGAATTGTGTAATGAATGTTTGTGAACAAAGTCAACTCTTAATGTACTTGCAAACATAATCCTACAGAATCGTGACAGGAGCACTGACGTTCTAAAAGGCCAGTGGGAGAGACGAGCTAGGACACGCCACGATTCTTAGCGCATTTCTTTGCTATAAGGAAGAGCGAGGAATTAAGTAAGAAAGCAAGAGAATCAATCAGAGGTCATTACTACATAAAAAATCTTGAAAACATTCAGGAACCGCTCGAGATATCATTTCTTTCAGTAATGCTCATCTGCAAGAATAAGTTGTATTCTTCTCTTTTTTTTTAGTAGCTTTCCTTACATTCGTATCATTTTCGTCACTCTCATATCGTCAAGTTCAATGAGAGACCTTTGCGAATTCTAGTTATAGAAAGCAGGAAAATGTTTAAAGTTCGTGCAAAGTGAATATCAAAAGAACATCAATCTCTCAAAAGAATTAAGAAGGGAAAAAATAGATTCTGCTGACCTTTTGACTGTTTAATAAGGTGTATTGTGCAAGACATGCCACATTGAGGAATGGCATGCCGAATGTTACGTTAAAAGTAACATGGAAAACAATTCAACATCTTGACGTTTAAACAATTAGATGCCTGCCTGCATGGAAGATTTTTTTCAGACAATGAAAATTGTATATTTTAAAGTTACGTTGAGTGAGCCATGTGAAATAATGAATGTTTCTATTTTCCCTAGTGAATTATCGTGTTGTATCAGTGAAACAAAAATTCTATTGATTGCACATTAATCTCCCAAGAAATATGTCACTGTGATCCCAAAAAATGTCGATTATTTAAGCGCAGACACACACTTCACGTTTAGCAAAAAAAAATTTCTTACTGTTTAAAAGTCTAACGGTTCAAACATTTGCATTGGCATAGAGTAAAGTGGGTTGGTTTGAAAATATTCACTAGATCATATTAGGTATTATACGTTGAAATAATTTATATTTATAATTTTTAGTCAGAAATATTGTTATGTTTAACCCCCATACTGCTATTTCTGTTCACCTGTGGTTCATAACCATACTCTTCAACTTTTCCCTCGAATTCTACCATTTAGTATTTCTCCTTGGAAGTGAACTTTGACTTCGTCGGGAGGCAGAGGCAGTGAAAGGGCTTGAAAGCTGCGGCGGCGGCGCTGGGGCGCTGGGGCTCGCGAATCGAGGCTACGGCGCGAATCGAGCGCTCGCTTTCTTCGGGGACAGTCGCGCCCGTTTTCGTTGCGATGTAGGTCGGAATTGGCCTAACGGTCGAGCTGGCCGCTGGGGGCGCTGCTCGTGCCGGGCGCGCCCTATACAAGGAAATAGAAACGGATCGCAGTTATTTATTTAAAAAACAAGTCACCCCAAATCTGACATTTTAATTTATATGCGGTTTGTCTACGGTGTAATATCAACGGACCCTTGTATTCACATAATATCCTTTTGTTGTACAATATGTTCTTGACGTTTCTCTGCTCGTTCTAACTTTTACTCTAAATAGTTTTTGCCATTCTTCTTGCTGTAAAAAATTATAAGTAAAACATTATCAACATTTTTTATAGAATTCATAATAATTGAGGATGTATTCTCTAATTTTCACACACACACACACACACACACACACACACACACACACACACACACACATACTACATTGTGTTCAGAACCCGACAGGGATAGGATGAGGTGAATAAACTAGAACATTCATAACTTGTAGTTTCACCTATAGAAATACTGCTTACAGTTTTCACCGCCATCTGTAACCGAAAATTGCTTAACCTGAAGTCTCTTCGTATCAGCTGACCGTTTGACTAATATTTGTAAATAAAAATATTAAATTAGTAATTTCACAAATTAACTTTTTAAAATTTATGAACTTCGGTTGCAGATACATTACATGCATTACTTCATTTTTTTTCCGCCTGACCTACTTCAGGCTTGAAGTACCGCCCGTTCAGGATATGTCATTCGCTACAGATCCCAAGGCTATATCTCTAGAGCGACGCGGCACTCGTTCTGTCATTCACTAATACGCAAATTTTAAATGAGCTTAGAAAACCTACAGTGTCATTAGCAACAACTTAGCGTAATACTAATGACTGCCGACTCAGAAGACTGAGATCGCTGAGGTCATTGCCGATCTGGGTCCGAGGATCGCGGTATTGATTATTTGATTGATTGATTGATTGATTGATTTTTGATGATTCCGGGCACGTCAACTGCTAAGATCATTAGTCCCGTAAGCGGAGTGCATGCTTTTGCTCGTGAGATGGCGGTGGTCTTGCCCCGCTGATTTGGGAGATCCGGCGCGAACCTACGGTCGGCTAGCAGGGGTTTCCTCAACCAGGTATCTCCCACCAGCGAGGCACTGCCCCAGCCGAGACAAGCTCAAAGTTCCTGATCAGTTTCCCCGGCATGCGTGATAGTATAGAGCATGTAAGTGAATGTGTGTGTTAGGACAAGGAAAGGACAAGGAATAGGAAAGAAAGATCGCGCGAGGTCCGTGACCCGTTTGGAAGGGAACTGCTCTGGTGAAACCAGGGAAAACTACCTATAAAAGCAGCCGGTCGTCAGAATTCTCCTCTGGGCAGCTACAGAGCACAACCTAGCTATTTGGCTAGTAAACCCTGCCACCGTCGGAACTCGAACACCAGAACTTTAGTTGATGCCCTGAGAAACCTCTCCCGGTGTAACGCTAAGGACAGAAATATTACCAACCCAGACTGGAGACCGCTGACGCGGTCATGCACTGACAATCTGGGTCTGAGGAGTCGCGATTGGGAGTCTCTCTTAGATATGGTCCTTTACGGGGTGGTCGTCAATGTTTACGGGGTGGCATGGTGGGCTTTTCCACCCGGTGTCATTCGAACCGTCTCCTTTCTATCCTGGCATCGTCAATCCATCAACTTACGTCACCGCGGTGCCTCTGACAGGGAGGTCCTTGGGTTCGAATCCCGACGGTTGGCAGGATTTTCGGCACTAGCTAGACAGCTAGGTCGAGTTCAGCCTCTGCCTGGAGGATAATTCTAATAGCCGGCTGCCCTGATCGGTAGTTTTCCGTGGTTTCTCCTATCTATACCAGGCGAATGCTGGTATAGGCCAGGTAAACCAGGTGAGCAGTACACGAACAAAAGAGCTGCGGACCGCGCACGTTCATTCCTCCCTCTTACTACACATGTTGGGAGACCAGACGGGAGCTTGGAGCTGGTCCTAGCTGAGGCAGTGCCGCGTTGGTGGGTTATACCTTGTTGGGGGAAAATCTCGCAAGCTGGCATGTAGATCGGCTCCGGATTTCACCCAGTGGAGGAATAACACAGCCACTTCACGCCTTTAAAGCATGCACTGCACTTATGGGACTAACGACCATATAAGTGATTCTCCCAGAAACTCGAAATTATCAATCTTTCCAACCTGGCCTGCTTGGCCGCCTGCTTGGGCGGCGTAGGAGCTTGCGTGGGAGCCAAGAACACGTTGAACCAATGCGGACATTCACGTGTGTTGAGGCGTGTATCTCCCACTATCTCCTTCCTTACCCACCATCCCGATAACCTCACTCACAACCGGATAGCGCAGCCGCGACCCTTGGGGTACCTCGGCCGCATTCACCAGCTATAAATGAATAACCGAGATGGGTTCCCTCACTCCAACCAGGCTAATGGATAAATATGGGACGGGGATGGACCACTGTTCCGGAACACTGCAGACTACTGAATAGGGATGCGACAGCATTGTCGATGTTTTCAAAACAATGATGTTTTAAACATCGATATATTAAAATCGTATATGCTTTGTGCTCGATGTTTTGTGGCAAATATTTCCATCATCAACATTTGGTTGAACCCTTCAAAGAATTGGTAGTCCCTGAAGCTCAGTGGCTAGAGCATCTAGGCCTATACCAGGAAACCTAGGTTCAATTCCCGATCCAATTTTTTGAGCAAATTTACTTTAATTGTAATGTTCGCCATTGGGCTACCGCAAACGAATCTTGGTAGTAGAGGACGCGTGCGCGTGCGCGTGTGTGTGACGAGCGCCGTGGTGTTTGCAGGGAGCTGAACGAGCTGCGCAAGCCGTCGTCGGACAACCCGGAGATCCTGCGCTTCTTCCGCTACATGAAGGCGGCCAAGGACGGGCAGGACGGGCTGGACTGCTTCGCGCTGCACCCGGGCTGCGTGGTGGGCGCGGGCGCGGCGGCGGCGACGGCGGCGGCCGCGGGCAAGGCGGAGCCCTCCGAATTGGGCGCGCCGCCCATGCTCAAGACCTACCAGGACATCAACAAGCTGGTGCAGGCTCGGCGCCTCGCGCGCACGCTGCGACTGGAGGTAGGCGCCTCGCCACGAAACCAAAAGGGTATTGGGGTTAATGTTGACGTTGATGTCGTTGATGTTGATGTCGTTGATGTTGATGTCGTTGATGTTGATGTCGTTGATGTTGATGTCGTTGATGTTGATGCCGTTGATGTTGATGTTGCTGACATTGATGTTGATGTCGATGTTGATATTTACGTTGATGTTGTCAATGATGTTGATGTTGCTTATGTTTATGATGATAATGATATTGGTATTGATGATGTACGTGTTGATAATATTGACGTTGATGCTGTTGATATTACTTTTATTGTGCATAATCCCGAACTCTTGGGACAAATCCCTATTTGGGAATTATAATTTACTTGTGGTCTGCAGCAGCAAAAATGCTTCTGAATAAAATCACACAAATGGTTCCCCAAAATGTAGCACACACCGCTCAAGAATAGCAATAAAATACTTTTGTGTAACACTGCAGCAAATAAAATATTTTAACTAAAAGAGTATCCATGAATACTGAAATGACGTGATATAGTATATACAGTGCACAACATACTTAATATAACAAATATTTTAAAATGTGGTTGTTGTTGCATACCATAATACATGAATAGCAAATATTTTGGGAATATTTTTGGAAATATTTAATTGGCCCCCTTCCAAGGATCCATGCTGCTGCAATACGTTAGTTTTGTCATAAGCAGATACACACAGCGTATGCTAATTAAGGCGCAACGCATGCCTTAATTAGCATTGCGCCTTTTCGTTTCATATTCAGGAACTGGGAAAAAATAGAGTAGTTAGAATAACACAATGAAATATTTTCTTTTTTCAGTAAAAATCTATTTATTTCCATTGTTTTCGTATTTTTTGCCAGTTCCTGAATATGAAACGAAACCGTAGACCATTTTAGAGGGCCGGAGGCTGCAGAGTTTTAGTTCAATTTCGGCATTAGTAATATGCAGTAGATGTTGACATATTTGGGAATTTTTAATTTGAAAGCCTCCCAACTTTTATAAGCACAAGTTTTCTTTTCCAAAATCCCTCCCCCTCTTCTTTTACCCCCATTTTGAATTATGAGTGAAGAGTATAGTACACAAGGGAAGAGGGCGAGGGGCTTCAGCCCTCCACCTTCAGAAGATAATTACACATATTTACTAATATATTTTTTTACTATCATTATTAACTATAAATCAACAAATGAAAATAAGATTTAAATTAAACAAACAATAAAAAATTATTATATAAAAAAGCCCGGTGGACAGCCCCGCACAACAAACCATTGTTAATAAAAGATGTCAACATTGCTGACTGCTTTTTATAGTAAGAAAGTTTAGTTCAAATTTACTACAAACAACGTGCTTCGACAAGCAATTTACAGAGTTTATTTGTAAATATTGGTATAGAAGAAACCAAACCTCCCCCTCCTCTCGTATCTAGTGAATTGCGAGCTAAAGGAAATATGCGCAAATTATAAGTTTGACTCCCAAATTGCCTACAGGAACCATTACAACAGCCTCATACTTTATCTTTATAAGAAAACATTAAGTCGATAGGACACTATACCTGTAACCACATCCCTACACACACACACATAAATAGCGTGGGTAAGTGTGTGCGTGTGTGTGTGTGCCTCTGAATTCATTGATGACTGAATTGTGTCCATCCGCAGGCGGAGGCGCGGGTGGAGAGGGCGCAGGAGACAGCGGGCAGGTCCCAGTCTCCCTCCCCCACCGCCGCCTCCACTCCAGCGCTAGCGTCTCCGACGGCACCCGATAGCAGGGAGGAGGCAGCAACGACTGCGACAAGCAGGTAAACCACACTATGTTTGAAACAAGTTGATACTCTCACCTCTTTGGTAAGCGCCCCATCGAAATCTCGACATATTCTACTTTTTGTATACATTAGACGAGGAAAAAAGTTGCGCAAATTTTATTTTACATACGACGAGATCGGGGCAATATAATGATAACCGTTATTTTACACATCCAAAATATTGAACCGTTTTTCCTTTTAAATAAATTATTAATTATCAATGTTACCGGTTACAATAAAGATCTTAGAAGTTGAAATAGAAATAGAAATTGTCTGTATTGCATTGAGTATTGCAAAGGGGGCGGGTCAGCATAATTTCCACAGAAATAAATATTAGGATCCACTCGAGTAACAAACGAATTCGTAAAACTACAACGTACTTACAAACAAGTTTCTAAACAAACTGAAAAATGTGGGGATTTACACATGAGCAAAAACTATGGGATAATTCTTAAATCTAAATGTTATTTAAATTTTGTGAGAAATTTAAAGAAATGTTTCATAAATTTAAAAGCGTCTACTTGGTCATGTGATGCTCCCTAACGTAATCAATGTATCAAATTGTTTTCCTCCGGTGTGAATTTGTAATTCTATTTTAGACAAACTGGTGTGAGATCAAAATTGCCAGAATTATTTTGAACAAACTACTTAGAAAATCACATATTCTATTTAAAATGTGATTCCTTATGCCTCCTTGTACAGATTTTTGGCCCTTGGCATATTTGTAAGTTAAACGTAACTAATTATATAAAAAGTTAATAAAAAAATTTCATGTATATTTTCCATATAATTTTAGCTTTGAAATTCATTAATATTATTATTGGCATAAAGAGTCAAGTAGAAAGATGAAGGCCGTTTTTTGAAAAACGAATACATTGTAGCAAAAACTGACAGTGTAGGAGTAATCCTATTAAATCTAGGTATTTCTAATTCATGTGATTTTTTTCTTATGTGATGGCATTACCAAAAGTATTGTAAAGAATTGTAGAGTCGATAACACACATTACACATTATGTCGATTACAAACATTGACTGTCTCCTCGATTCACTCGCTTCAACCCCTTGCTTATTTATTTATGGCCGAATGGCATTAAATACGATACAATTTAGTTCATTACACTTATCCACAAGACCGATAATAGGATCAAAATATATTAGAGAAGTTCTTCTCTGGTGACTGACATGTTCTTCTTTCAAGAACAAGAAATGCTTAGTCATTAACGATTTGAGCACAACCGAGACTGAAGATCACGTTGAAGCTAGGCCACGCATATTTGCGAAGAATACGGAAAGCATTCCACAGCCCTCGTAAAGCCACGGCATTTCGCTCTCACGTGCCAATGAGTCTCGAATTTTCCGTGAAACGTTCTCCGGCTTCGGAATCCTACCCGTTTCGCTTCCTCGCCCCTCAGCTGCCGGCTGGAGTGCTTGCGGTGGGCCGCGCGCCGTCAGCGTCGGCCGGCAGCTGTCGTTTCCGCTGGCCGCCGCTGGCCGGGTCGAGTTTCTCCGCCGCCAAACGAGGCCCCGCGACGAGCGGGGCCCCAACACCTCGCACGCACTCTCATCCCCGAGTAAGTCGGAAATCATGCGTGGTGTGACGTCATCCGGTGGCAGCCAGGCTTCCCGAACGAGCGAGCAGGCGTTCGAATGCAGGCCGCCACAGAGGGAGTTGTTTGAATGATTGGTAGCGATCGTACGCGAGCACAGTGCGCCGAAGCAGCGCGTTGGCAGCGCGGTGCCCAGAGGGAACTAGTCTCCTGCTCTAATACGTTCACAGCCCACGGAGTACGAACTGAACAAATTCGATCTCGGGTGCTGCGTATGTCCCAAGACGTGCGTATGCTGTCCTCCATTTTTCATATTTTGTTTGTTCACATATTAAAAAGCAACGGCCTCAATCTGTTGATTGCCTGGGGACTCCAGGTGTAGAAGTCCGGCCCTGCTTTATCTCTTCCCATCACCTCGCACGCACTCTCATCCCCGAGTAAGTCGGAAATCGTGCGTGGTGTGACGTCATCCGGTGGCAAGCAGGTTTCCCGAACGAGCGAGCGGGCGTCCGAATTCAGGCCACCACAGAGGGAGTTGTTTGAATGATTGGTAGTGATTGCGGGAGCGACAACTGCTAAGGTCATTAGTGCCGTAATTATAGTGCATGCTTTTTTCTCGGGAGGTGGCGGTGTTCTCCCCCCGCTCAATTGTGAGATCCGGCTCGGGCCTACTTGTTGGTTAGCGAGGTTTTCATCAACCAGGTATCTCCCACCAACGGGGTACCGCCCCAGCCGGCTTCCCGGCCGGTCTCCCGGCGTCTGTGGTGTGTGTAGTGTTTTGCATGTTAGCGTGTGTGTGGGCGTGCATAAGTAAGTAAGAAGTGCGGGTAGGACAAGAAAGAGGAAGGAAAGATCGCGCGCGGTCCGTGGTCCGTTTGTTAAGGTACTGCTCCGGTATTCGCCAGGGTTGATCGGAGAATCCACGGAAATCCATCAATCAGAGCAGCTAGAAGTCTCCTCCAGACAGCGACTGAATTCGCCTTCGCTATCTAGCTAGTGATGAAAATCCTGCCACCGTCGGGTCTCGAATCCTTGGACCTCCGGGTTAGCCGCATCACAGTGGCATCAGTTGAAACCCTGAGCCACCTCTCCCGGTACAGGGGGAGTCAAGAACGGCGAAAAAATGGCCCGCCGGTGGAGGGGCTCGTAGAGTGACTTCCTAAGGCGTGCACATGAGGGCCGGGCGGCCACCCTCGCAGGGACGCTGTGGGCGATCACGTGACCGCCAAACACATGCGAGCAGAAGAGAGGTCGGGCCGGCGGGACTTCGCTTTCTGCTCGTCTCGCTTGAGGTCGCCACTGCCAGCTCGGATGGCGGACGAGGCGAGAGCGTGGCGCTGAGTGTCCGGGTGCCCGCGAAGTAAAGCGTCGGGGTGGAGGATCTGCACCACCAGGGTATGGTGAGCCTTGTGCCTAAGAGTAACGAGAGGTGGAATACCGAAAATTACCCCAGACCTGTACACATTTGTAATGTATTCTAAATAAATGAATTGTACAGTAGCGTATTATTCCGACTAGTAAGCATTTTATTCGAAAAATTCTTTCTTTAAAAATACAACAATCACACTCGTATCTGCTTCTGTGCCCGAGCTCTGCTAGTATCCGTTGTCCCATCCCAAACTTAACTTGAACCCTTTGAAATTTCTTATTTTGCATTATTATACATTCGCAACTCAACATACTAGTTCTGACCTCTATATTCACCACCATCAGTTTTGTAATGCCGTTGAACGTAATATTACTTTTCTGCTATTTTTCAACCGTACTAAATATTACGCTTCGAATGTTTTTCTGCATAACTTAATTCAATTATAGGTCTTTAAGTGATATATACTACTCGTTTCTATCTACTCCTTCCTCCCTCGCATACATTCCTGTCTTCAATATGAAAAACGCCCTCCTCCAAATTGGGTACGTATTTCTCTTTGAATGACCTTCTTTTCATTAACTATTGTATTAAATATTTTAGATAATGGTCAGGCGGAAGAGCAGGCTAAATGGCCTGAGCCTCACCATCAATAAAGATATTTATTTATTTATTTTATTTATTTATCATGCACTTTTCAGAAATCTGAGTACTTGAACGAGGAGGCGACGTGTCGGTACGCCGCCCTTTCCCTCTAGTCGGTTGCCGTGCGCCTTCTCTCTCTCTTCCCACTGCGCGCCGCTTTCTGCGCAGGCGCCTCCGCCGGAGCGCGCTGCCGTGCGAGGAGCGCTCACGCGATCACGGCGCCGCTGCGCGCGCAACTATGTGGGACCGGCCATTTGGCGCGTGCGAGCTCGCCCCGCGACCGCTTGAGCCAAACACGCACTGGGTCGGTAAGGCTCGGACGGGACGGTCGGGACGGGACGGACGGGACGCGACGGGACGCGACGAGACGCGACGGGACGCGACGGGACGGATGGACGGGACGGACGGGAAATCCGCTACATCCACCAGATCGATTGGTGAATATCATTTTTGGAGAGAATCGGCTGAACGGTTTAGCCGCTAGCGTTGTTCACAGATAGACGTTTGCTGCGAATCGATTCTTCGGTATTAAGGACCCACAAAACATGGATTCAGGCTATACCACGTGATAGAGGATTTTTTTCTAAATTTAGCTACAGGATTTATCCAGATTTTTTTATCAGAGTCCTGAAATAAGAGTTTTTCTATTGAAAACTGGCCGCTTTTTCGGGCAGCATGACATAACTTTCTCTCTACCGCGGCAGCGGTAGCGAGAAAGTAAAAACGATAAAAAAATGAGTAAAACGTGCTTAAGCTGTGACGTACTGATCATGAGCATCAGGTCGGTACCCCAGTGTAAGAATGGACGGAATGAAACAATCAAATATTTGAATTTTGCAGTCGAAATTGGAACGTTTTTATTATTTATGGATGTTCCCTGAGTGTATGGGTATCTAAGAAAACCCTAGGATATTATTAATATAGATACTATAACGTTTGAATTTAAAATAATAGTTGATGTAGTACCAGCTGTTGGTTGAAATATCATTCGTGGCTCGAAATCCAGCAGAGGGTCTTAGGCATGTGCTTAGTCAGCCTGTGCATTAACCCATCCCCGACCATTCCCAATTACAAGGCAGATGCGGCTTTTCCTTTGAACAGTGGTGCAGCCTGCGCGACGAAATGAAACGGGAAGCCAGGCAACAACACTAAAGCAGGTTTTATCTAGAGTTTTCCTTACATTCAACTATCCAATAATTAAGTCTTTGAACATCATAAATATTGATGAACATATCACTTAAAACATTAAATATTAAAAGCCAGTTTACGAGTACACTATCAATTAAAGCATTTGAGGTCTGTGACAAATCGCAGCGTTCTGAAAAGTTCTTAGGAAAGAAAGATGCTTTCCCAGTGATATGATTTGCTCTCATTAGTAGAACTCGCATTTTGCAGTGTCATAACAGTTTTTATTCTGTCTAATCTGGAAAAGTTCGTTCGAATTGAAGTCCTTAAAAGACGCTCATTTCGAAATTGTGTACGGGGCGGTACACGGCGAAAGGAACGACACGAGACGGTACGGGGCAGATGGGGCTCATACTCCAAAATTCCTCACCTCTGCGACGTTTTGTAGCTTTAAATTCTCAGCTATCCGGGAGACGCCGCGTCGTTGGCTGGGAGGCCGACGTTTTGCCTGACATGTCGCAGGCTTCCTCAGGTCACTGCCCTGAGGAAGCCTACGACATGTCAGGCGAAACGCCGGCCTCCCAGCCAACGACGCGGCGTCTCCCGGATAGCCGAGAATTTATGGATTCGAGCCGCGGAAGCTTACGTGTTTTTGTATCTCATCTGTATCAATCAATGATTCGACCAATCTTATCGTAAGCTTCTCCTATCTGAGCTTCAGCCAGCAAATCAAATTTCCAAAAAATGCAGATTTTCCAAAATAAATTCCTCCGAACAAAAGCTTCCTGCATTGTACCTAACTCCCAGTTACATAACGAACTCGGCATCACTCCGGTCTCCGTCCAGTTCTCCCTCATATCCACTCTCTTCTATCTTAAAATTCCCCAGACTTCCTCAGCCGTACATTTCAAAATCGGAAAACAAAATCCTCGCCAAACCAAACTAAAGCGGAAACTAACGCGTCAGTTCTTCGACACTCCCTGATCATCATGTACCCGATGTGGTTTCGCACATATAACCCACATGTACCCAATGTATTCACCTGTCAATAATGTTTCCTAAACCGTGCTAGTATAATTCGATGTACCCTCGAATATTATACTCAGCTGCTGAGGGCCTTCGGGCCAAACAGAAATAAAAAAGAAAAAAATGATGGGGCTGGCGGGACTGAGGGCGGGAGGGCGAATAAGGCCTGGCAGAACGAAAAGCCGATGGAGCGGCCTAGAGAAGGGAAAAGAACGCAGCGGACGGAGCAGTTTAATAGATATTAATTTATTTATTTATTCATTCATTTATTCATTCATTTATTCATTCATTTATTCATTCATTTATTTATTCATTTATCCATTCATTTATCCATTCATTTATTCATTCATTTATTCATTCATTTATTTATTCATTCATTTTTTCCTAATTTTCATTATTTTTTTCATTTATTTCTTTATTTATTATTCATTTATTTATTCATGTGTATATTCATTACGTATTATTGAGTATGCCCTTCAGAGTCTGTAGTAAGTGATGTACATCAGAAAGAAGTAATAAGCCCCAGAAATTTGTAGCGGGAAACAAAGAATATCAAAAAAAGTTCAGTTAGATGTTGAGGCAATCTGTAAGGACTTGCAGAATTTTATAGGATCACTGTCGAAAAAATCAACTTTGTTACATAATTCGTTAACTTTACATGATAGTTTGTTGAGAATGTCGAAGTATAAATAATTTGGCTTGCTGCCTATTCTGTACAATGGCTTCAGTGGTTCAGGGCTACAAAGCAGATATTTTTTATATACACGAATGTTTGTAGCCCTAGTGAAGGCCGAATAAATGGCCGAAAAGTCGGCAATGTAAAGTGCTTGTTTTCGTTTCATTCACCCGAACTCGAGAACTACTACACATATTTTCAATACATTTCAAATTGTCGTTTTCTTTAAAGTTTTATTTTTTCGATTTTTGTTATAAGTTACTGTACCAGTACTTTATATTTTTAGGGCAGAGGAGCCTACGTCTACTGAGGGGACCAGCTCGTGACGGGCTGCAGAGTGTGAGAACAAGCCATCGAACTACCCATTCGGAATAGTGGCCGACGATCGTTTCAAGCAGCCTGGAGGCTACGTGCATTAGCAAGAAGCTGGCCACACCCCCCGAATGGTCCCTCCAATTTCTTTTAGGTTCATCCCACGCGTTTCGACGATTTGTAGTATTCTTTTAGGTAAAGGTGAGCGGTGGCCGCTGAATCCCCTTCGAGGATCTAGTCCGCCATCGTTTGATTGGGATCTTATTCTTTAATGATTTCTATTTTACAAGGACCGTCGTACTCGGAAGCAGGTGTATATGTGCACCATATTTCTGCACTCTTGGAGTAAATAATCTTTAACGCGCACATGTTGCCTTCCTTGCTTCCTTCCTACCTTGCAAATTCTTTTTTACCATAATTTCAAAAATGTTTCGATTTTTTCTGGAAAATTCATCAGGATTTTTTCTCAGTACTCCTGACAAATATCAAAATTTTATTCATTGTTATGCATTCTGTTAACTGGGTTCTTGTTTACATCTTCTCTGTACTGTCCTTGGGCGATGGGTTACCGAGTGATCTCTGGACTGTTTCACATTCACCTGGAACATGCAATGTCTCGTAAACGGCACACGCTTCCAAAAAGACGCGATGTGTGAACTGAAATTGCTCAAGAGACCAAGTGTGGAATCCTGATGTGAAATATTCAGAGACTGCTCTCGATGCGGGTTCTTTACAGCGTGTGTGATGAATTGAACTGAGAGTGAGTTGTGAGTGAATTTAGTTTGATTTTTTTACCAAGGATCGCCTCGATACAGTGACGACACGCAAGGTCAAATGGACATACGACTGGACGTTATTTGTGACGAAGTCGCATGATTTCAGTGAATGGACTGCCTAAGGCACAGACCAATACAAATGACGACCTAATTATTTATTTACCTATATATTCAACTAATTTATTTGTGTAATTTATATATTTATTATGTAATTTATTGTGTACTTTTAATAAACAAAGTATTGTAATATAATTTATTCTGATTACAAATATTTCGTTTCAAATGCAAATGCATGTATTTTTCTAACTAGAACTCTACCCGAAAAGAAAGAAGTACATATCTTCCTATTTTATTCTGAATTTTTCACTTTCATAGTAAGAGTAAATATCCCCACGAGCAATAACATAATTTTGAGCTTTAATACTTTACTAATAATGCTCAACACTTACTTGTGGCGAAAATAAGTAATGAACATTTAATCATTTTCTGTTGTCAAAATGTAATCATTATATGAACTTTTATTTCTTGTTATTATTTGATTCAAAAGAAGTAAACATTTAAGTGCGTTCTTCACTTGATTTTAATGTATGTTGGACAACATCAAAAGTACAATTATTCCAGAATTTTGACAGCCACTCTACTACTGACACATGTTTATTTCTCTTTAATATGTCTTCTCCTAATGCATTGATTTAAAAGAAAAACATGTCAATATCAGCTCCCGCAAAATTTTTAGACAGTTGTTGATAATGAATGGCTATCTACCTTTTTCAATTCATTTTAGATGGGTGTATAATTGCCGGATATACAGCTTATTCTAATTATCTGGTGGGTCATTGAACACTATACTGACATTTAAGATGACTTTTAAAAATAATTGGTATTTTTATAAAATGTTAACTGACTAAAAATGACATACAAGCAGACTGACTCTATGTTAGTGACGTAAGTGATTTTCAGTACATAATTTAGAGCGAATAAGAAATATATCTAAAACTTGTTAGCCTTCAGTATTTTAAATACACATTTGAATTGCCAAATTTTTGACATAATAAGAAAGGTTTAACCATCTATGCTTGAGAGTGCAAATTATATGTTCTCTGGATCATTTTAGCCTGGCAAATAATGCCATTTTTCAGTAAATGCGATTCAGTAAGTGAGATTGTGTTGTGAATATTGTCAGTGTCATTAATGTTCTTTTCTTCATCATTTTTTTATTTGTTTGCAGCAAACATTATTTGTTAGTATTCAACATCTGATAATAGAGAAACATCACCTTATAATATTTTCATCAAAATGTGTTGTTAGTGCTTATGGTATTAATCTTTCAATGCTCTAATCATGAGGTATATTTTTTTCAAGCAATTTTTTACTACTGTTTTTCTATTAAATGTTCAAGAATATATTATTAAATTAATTATCAAAGTAAAATATTTTTACAACATAATTTTATAAATCTGAAAAGAAACTAGAAGCATTATTATTGCCTACAGATGGAGAGTCTTGAAATCTTTGTCACCAGAAATTATTACTTCAGCAACTGAATATTAATTCATTAATGGAATCAAGTTTATATGCAATGGAACAATAACACTTAGAACATGTTTTAAATTAGTATTCTCTGATAAATAGCTTCAATTACCTAAAATTAATTTTCTGAACATTGATTTAAAAAATCAATTACATATTTATTCTCTGAAATTACATGTTTCCTTCCCTGTGTAATTTAAATATTCTACATCAATATGCAAGCACCAATATTTAATTTTTCCAACAGCGAGATTAAAAAAACTACAAATTTTTGTTTCTACCACCTATACAATACTGATTAAGCATTATGATATACACCTCTATTTCATGAAATCTCTTAACTTTTTTTTAAGTTGATTTTAAAATATTTCACTATAATTTGTAAAATGTTTTTATGTATTAGTGTATTATAAATATTAGTAAATTTTAAATAATCATGAAACCATGTGTTTATTAATCATCTGTATATTCTAAACTTTTAAAAGTGTTAATATTTTTCCAATAATTGTGTTCTGAATTATATTAGAGTGCAATTAATTTCATATTTCCCTCTACTCTGAACCCAGAGATATAACTACATAAATGTATTTTGTATTTCTTGAAATGTTTGTCATCAATACAATGCAATTGCCCTCTCTTCATATTTTTTATAAATGTTTAATTACTTCCCATTACTATATTTACAGTACATCTTTTATTCATATTTCATCAAAGTACATATTGACCCCACTTCCTGTGCCTTTTTATCACATAGAGCCAATATACAATTTTATTAGATATCAAAAGGAATCAAGATCAAATATTGAATAATATTATAGTTAAATATGTAAAAGTAATCTTAATTAAATTAAGTAATTCATGATAATGTAGGATTTTTTAGAGTAAAGTGACTTTCAGATATTGGAAAACAATTAATTTTACAAAAACAATATTGATTAAAACTAGAATTAATAATCATGTATGTAATTACATAATTATTGCTGGTAATATGTGCTGATAACTTATTACCTAGCATATTTACTATTAATCTTTCAAAATATTCTACATTAAACAAAGAATTAATGAAGCTGTCCAACAAATTTGTAAATAAAATAATATAATTACATGATAATAATTATATGACAATTAACTGATCAATTTTGAATTAACTGATTTAATATGACTTTGTTACCATTCTGTAGTGTAAAATTTTCATTTTGCCTCTCCGTGTTTTGTTTTTTTGTCATTTAAATTGCTTACTCGGATTTTAAAAATATATTTTAATAATAGCTAAAGGGGCGTATTTTAATGAAATTATTTTTTTTCACTTTAGAACAATGCCGTTTAGTACAGAAATTCATTTTATGTTATGACGAAACAAAATGATCTGTTTTAATACGTTTTTTTTCAATTTCGACTAATAAGTCGTTTTTTACCTTTTACGTCATTGTTACTGCATTTTCGCTAATTTCGTAGATTTTAGTAACAGTTTAATGGTACTTGCTTCAAACAATATTTACGATGTGCAAAAAAACATTCACCCCAGAATTCCTGAGTAGCTTATTCGATTTCTTCGCTCATAAATTGTAATGTCAGCTGTTGTGAGTACTATGTAATCTAAGGTTCCTGCAATGTTTATCGGCGCCATTGTGAGCTCGGCCGATTTCGCGATAAACAAAGGCAGAGTTTTTCTTTTAAAGAACAGTCCAAACCCGAAGTCTGCAAGTTGAGTTTACTTTAACAAAAGGAAGAAGCCTCGATTACATTAGTAACATATCTAACAGCTTGAGTTGTTCATCTGAAGTGGTTTTGAGGAAATTTTATGCGTCATTTTTCTTTGTTTTTAGTGTATTTTTAAAGCATTTTATTGATCATTTTTGGCAATGGTTTTAGGTTATAAAAATCCGCCCCTAGTAATACCACTTCTCAAAAATTCCTATTAATATAAAATTTCCATTTTATAATTTTCCATATATTGGTACTAAAATGTTAAATTTTACTGTTCACTCGGTGTTTGAAAAATGAAATTGTTAATACCTGTCTCTGGATGAATTTTTGATTATGTTCGATTTCATACATGGTGATATTGATGAAATATTCACATGTTATTTATTTATACAAATATTTTCCTTAGATTAAGCATTAATTTTTATTGACGTTGTTTCATTATTTAATTACATATGCAATAAAGACAAGTTGTAAGTTTCTAGTGGCCATGAGACAGTTTACCTCAAACAAAGCACCACATTCCTCTTGACACAGACGTTTTTCCTGCAGTTATAAGTTTCAATTCACCATCAAAATGTTAATAATGCAATATAAACATTTTATGTTATTATTTGTAATATTTGCATTAATAAATAGAATACATGTATTTATAAATGAATTACACATTTCTTTGTGTTTTTTAATTTAAACAACATCAGAAAGAAGTGTTAAAAGAAAATGTATTTTACTAATGGCTATTTGTCTGTTTAGTCAATACTGATAGTTTTTTTAAAAAAAGCTATAGCTCTTACTCCACGTACACTGCAAGACAGTCATGTTCTTCATGCACAGCGTCCTGAAGCAGTGGGCCATTTTAGCCGAAATCGAGTGCAGTGTCAGGTCAGTAAAGTTAGAATAGTCAAGATTTAAAAATTGAAAATAAACTTAAAAGTAGTCACATTTCTGTTGCTAATTTCTTACTAAAAAAACGTGTCTCCCTTCCTTAACCCACTGTATATATTACATTTTTGTTGCTCAAAATTTCCCAAAAAATACATTTTGTTGCTCTTTAAATAATACGATGCGATTTTTCGCTAACTTAATGTCAAGTTAGCATGACAATTACATGAAAAGTAAGAAATTACAGAGGTAAATTAAATATAATTACAAAGGATTTGTCGCTTTTTGGGCGCTCAATAAGATTTAGATGTAAATTTATTTAGTTAAAAAAACGTAAAAACTATGTGATGTATGGGGGAGAAGATTATTAAGTCCAAAAAAGACATTTTCTTGCTCTTCAACTAATATTAAATTGTATTAGAGTAAACCTGAAGATTTGTAAGAAAAAATTAACAAAAATTATGTAATAAGATATAATAATTTGAATAAAATTCCCTACGTTAGGCGCGATAAAACAAACTACCCTTCAGTAAAAATGTGTCGAAATAGGTTTAGCAGTTGTAAGTTTACTCAGCCAAACAAAATCGTAAAAACAATTGATTTGTTTACGATTGATGATTTACGAACCCGTTACTGAGTGGCCATTGTGTCCCTCAGGACTATGTTCACAAAGTATGGCTACTAGACAACCGAGCGATGTGGAAGCCTTACCCGGACAAGTAGTGAAAACCCACAAAACGAAAGTACTCTCAGATTTCGAGATATAAACAGAAGACCATGTCATAACTTACCATTGTTGAAGAGAAGCCGGTATGGATAAAGAAGGGGGCTCCTCCAGCAGATTCCAGGGTGGATCAGAAGTAAATCGAAAAAAATCTTGATCGTCAAATAGAGCTGGAGAGAGTATGGCAACCGAGGGTCACTTTTGACAGACAATAGTTGGAGCTCTAATGAATACAGAGACACATTTGCACCCAATGCCTTGACGCGGTTCTAACGTACTCTAAATGTTCTTATTGCTGGGCATTCCTCAAATCCACCGTGGCACTCCCTCTAGAATTCCGAAGCCCTAGGGTAGGGCTTGTCGATCGAAGTAACGATCCTACGTTAACAAGGAAAGTGAATTGCTCTCCATGTCTCGATCGCAATAGTGGAAAATATCTTTGACCCATAGCATGTGAAGCTGTCTATTAAATTTTCTAACGTGAAAGTTGGAAGTAAAGCTATTTTTAATATTATTATTATTATTATTATTATTATTATTATTATTATATAATTTCCATGTTAGTTGTATTATCTTATTTGCGTAATTATGCCCATTTGCAGTTCAAATAAATTTATTTAACCTAAATGCAATAATTGCACTCTCAAGTCAACACTGTTATAAAATCAAGATACTTTCAATACATTTTTTATTTTACTCTCAGTTGACAATTTGATATCTGAAGGGGTATTATAACATATTAATGGGCCGTTCCTTCAGTTTAGCAAAGGAATTGTAAATTAATATCACTAAATTTGGGGCAGAAATAACAACTGACTTCTCCAAAAATGCTGCCTTAGGCCAGGTACCGTAGAATCGGTCATTAAACGCCAATCTGTAGCTATTTGCGATTCAGATTGGCTCTGGACTCAGCTCTTTTAATAGGCAGAATTTTTGTCTCTTAAACTTCCTAACGTGAAAGTAGAAAGTAAATGCAATGATTGCAGTCTTAAGTAAACGCTTGAGAAACTCGTACCATATGAAAGAAAGACGATAAATTCCAAACTTAGGTTTTCTGATCCTTAGCTCACTATTCCCAAACTACAGTTACATGTCCAAGAAACGTACTTGTAATTTTTTTTTTGAGAACACTGATTTCTGGACGTAAATGTAGCTTCACTATGCGCTCGTTTTGTTGAACTCTCCTTTTGCTTGTAATGGTAAGAGTAGAGGTAAGGGCGAGTTGCTATTTTGTTAGCAATGCAGAAAAATCATACTTGCAATTCGTTTACCGATGCAAATACGTTTTCTATAACTCGGAAAGGAAAATGACTATTTTTCAATTATTGCTAATCTTGCAATTTTTAAAATTTATTTTTATTTATTTATGTTAAACTTTGACACAGCTTTCAACTATTTATAGTTAAAATGATGGGATTCTGGAACTCCCAAAAAACGTGCGCAAATAATATTTCCCCCTACGTCTCATACAGTTTTTACTATTTTTTTGGGCTGAATAATTCTAAATCTAATTCTAAACCCAAATTACTATGTGCTTAATTTGTAGACTAGCATTTAGACAAGGAACAAATCAAATCGTCACTTGCTTCGTTGAAAAACTACTACTTAGAACAAACCATCCTGCGCTACATTAAAAACAATTAATTAGACATGAAACAATCGCCATGTGCTACATTTTCAGACACCTGCTAGTGAGGATATCGACCGTCTTGCTGTTCCTGTTCGCTCTGTACCTCGCGTACGACATCCAGATGGTGCTAGGCGGTTAACGTCACCGTCACCGTCGGAAGCCTGCCGAGTGCGTCCAGGGGGCCCTGTGTCTCTCGTGTTCCTCCTCTTACAAATCTCCTACCCCGCCGGCAGAGCTCGAGCGCCACCCCTCCCGGAAGTGCAAATGGAGAACACGACAGCTGACTTACAGACACGGCAGCGACAGCTGCAACTTACGGACACAGCAGCGACTTACAGACTTACAGTCATAGCAGCGACAGCTGAATTATAGACACGGAGCATAGGAATATACAGAACTTCTAGGCAAATTATGTGAAACAATTTTCTTTATTTATTTTTTTATTTCTTGTTACTCAGTCTTATTTTAAGACACATTTACTAAATTACCATCGAATGCCAATTTTTAAAGATTTACTCAATTTACTAATGTTTATATTCAGCAAGCTGTACATTTGCATGTACGAAGCATGTACGATTAAAATCAATGAAAAATATCGTATCCCTGAGGATTGGCATACAATTGAAACAAAGATAATATTTGCACAATTATTTCAATTCGCTTTCATCATTTGAATAGAAACTCAATAGCAATTCAATAGAAACAGTGCACAAGGAAAACCTAGGGGGGGGGATATTAAAATGTACTTCAATTTCGTCATTTTGAAAACACATGAACAGCTTAACACCACAGAAAATGATTTTTGTGCTGATGAGTATAAAAAAATTATAACAAGAGCTAGAAATTTTTGGTGCAAAATTCTGAGAAGAAAGGTGCAAAACGGAGGTTGAAATAAGCAGGAAAAATTTCAATTGTTTTTATACAAAAGGTGCAAACTTCAAATATACATATTCGTGCAAACGGTAGAAAACAAATTACCTCACTTATAAGAACGCACAAATCCATGAAAAGGAAGTTTCAATAACAACCGATGCTTATTTAGTTGCTTATGAGACAACTGGAGTAAAATAAAAAAGCCATAAACACTTGGTACACCAAAACTATTGGCTTCTAGCATGAGCTGTTCAACTATTGATATCCATTTTAAAATTGCTAATAAAATAATTGGTTGAAAGACAGGAAATAAAACCCGTATACGATATTTTTCGGTAGACGTCACAACACTCAGAGCGATTTGTAAGAAATTTAAATGTCATTGCCACCGTGATAATTATATTGAAGTATTCCATTTTCTAGTTCGTGTAATCTCTTACGAAATGTTTGTTCACTGACAACTATTGTACATGTTTTTTGTATTAATGTGGGGAAATGTGCAAATGATCTCGCTTGCCAGGTGACACGGCGTCACCGGGCCGTCACTCTTTGATGTGGCACTACCCGGGGTGTCAAGATCATTTGCATGACTCTGGTCGAGCAAAATGTGTGTTTATACGGTAGCTTTGCTACCTTCTGTCCTGAGAGCGTAGGCTTCCGCGGCCGGAGTCAGTAATTACTAGGCTGTCCGGGTGACGCCGCGTCCATGGCGAAGGTGCCGACGTTTCGGTCGCCATTCTGCGACCTTCCTCAGGGCGTATGAGCGCAAAGCATGATACGCCCTGAGGAAGGTCGCAGAATGGCGACCGAAACGTCGGCACCTTCGCCATGGACGCGGCGTCACCCGGACAGCCTAGTAATTACCTTCTGTCCTGACCACTGTATTTTATTTTACTTAACAGTAGGCCGCAATTGTAAATATGTTTTGGTTATTACTAATTAATTAATTAGCATGTTATTTTCACGTTCAGGTGTAACAGACTTTGTGTGTGTTCTGGAATTGCATAGAGCAGGTTTCCTGTTTTCCATAATGAAAATAGGTGACAATTAATTCGAAAATGTGATAAAAATTAAGAATTAATTATTAGATATCTTTATCCCGTTATACTGACGTGACTATTTGAGCTCCATACACAGAAATACCCAAAATTTTCATTCTCTTTCGTTTGACTATCTTGAGAACACTTTCGTCTATCCCTTTGAAACTTGTTACTTCAGAAACTAGTGTTGGTTGGGTACATGTAGTGCGCTTAATTTCCGTTTTCAAATGACAATACTGAGCATGAATCTTTGAAACGACGTTTTCAGCTGAACTCCAACAAGATGTTGCAGTACGTTGTGTAAGTCGAAACTGACACCACTTCCCATAACACATAACGTAAACTTAATTATGCGTTTAGTTCTATGAAATTCAAACTGTCGAGTCGTCGCTTTGCCACTATTGTACTGTGATCGGAAACGAACTCAGCAGAGGTCACAATTACCAGAAAACTACTAATGTACTTGTTTTAAAAAAAGCTACATTGCATTCTATCTCGTTTTATATGTAACAGATTCGTAATATTCGTATCATAAATTACAAGTTGTTTTCAACTAACTTATCAGTAATCTCGATAAAACTCACTTGAGTAAAAGAAGCGCAGGATATGGAATTTCAATCTTGGAATCTTTCCAATTTTTGAAAGTTTTCAGGTTGTAATTATAATCGGAGTTCGCGGCCAGTTACCGTTGAGTACAGAGGTGTCAGAGTGCGTCGCTCTTATATTCGCGAGTGAAAGTGGTGCGAGGTTGAAACTGAGTGTGGTGTTTATTGGAACTGAACTGGTGTTTATTACCTTCTCAGTGTATTATTGTTATAATTAAATTATTGGGAGATAGCTGCTGAGGCAGCTAATGACATCATACCGCGTATTCTTCTGACTACAGGGGAGCCATAACCTACAACAACACCGAAAATCAACATGACCAAGTAAGGAAATAATATTCTAGTGCTACTTTATCAAACGTTTTTCCCAAGAAGTAACAAGCTGTAATATTAGAATCACAAGAGGGACTATATATCAATACATATATTAGTTGAGTTGCCTCGATTGTAAATGCTAATGACATAAGATGCATATCTCGTATCAGTAACAACAGAATCTTTATTCTTTGCCAATCAAGAGATTGCCGGTAAATTCACATACTCGTCAAACTACCAACTAATAGAAACAAAGGATCATAAGCTAGCAGTGAGACCATTTGTTAGTAAATATAACAGAGTAATTACTAGTATATCAAATGTGTGTCTTATCATTCCCCATGAAATAACAAAGAAAGAATTTGGTAACAAAGAGATTATAAATATACCAAAATATCCTTTGTAAAAGCTGGCCTATCAGACTCTTTGTTTTCTCATGTTATGAGTTTTGGAAGACAAGTCTATGATGAATCATGAAAAAATACCCATCTGCTTGTAGTCTATGAAAGTACATCACATAGATCATTATTTTCTTCTGATAATGTATCCTGCTTCATCTGAAAATGATAAGGGTCACATTGCAAACAAATGACTATCAACAACATTTAATAGTGATTCATTCAAAGATCAATCAGTAATCAAATTATCTAAGAATATAACAATTGAAAAGACACTAACATTACCTGAAGCTCATAATCAAAATGCAACCACAAATTTAACTAAATAGATCTTCCTACTCTGCAAACAAGAGCCTACCTTTTTGACTCATCTTCCCAAGAAATAACTAGTAATCAAATATTAGATAATAATAATAATAATAATAATAATAATAATAATAATAATAATAATAATAATAATAATAATAATAATAAATATCAAAAATCTCCACCAATAAAAAAAGAAAACAGGAAACAATATAGAATATAAAACCACAAAAAACACAAATATTAAAAAAGCAGAATAAATTAATTACACCAACTAAATGTGCTATTGAAATTAAACCAGATAAATTTCTCTTAAATTCATTTCTTAATGGTTTTAGAAAATTGTTTTGGCTCCAATGATCTGGTAATTGTAGCTAAATATTTTACAAATGACTTTCAAGCATTAATGCAAATGATGAGAGATTCTCTCTCTTTTTCAGGAAAAAGCTCAGATGTATAGATTTTCAGAATAATAGGCTGACTAAAAAAAAGCAACTCTACAATTAAAAGATACACGTACAGACACTCCAGAATAAGACATCTGTATCACCTATCACCAAAAATCTCTATCTTTTGATTTCTAGTTTTGAAATTAACATCTTGCAATTTTCGAGAAACCGATCAATACCCGAATATTCTACTAGCACCATAGTTTTTACCATCTATTATTGTATATATGGAGAAAATTTAAAGAAAAATTTGGAGCCGTTTTGGAAAAAAATAATTTCTTTTTAAATTTACCTATATTTCGGACAAAGTTAAACAAAAACTACTCCTATATTTTAAAAGTTGACTCTGTTCTTATTTCAAGATCTGCTTTAAAGCAATGGCCTACGTTTAGGAAAGATATGTATCTTCATTATTATAGTTGTAGGAAGTCGAAAAAAATTTTGAATTTTTGTAATTTCCGAAAAGTACTACGAAAATAAAACCTGCACCATTCTCTTAAGTGTCCATTGCCTATCCGAGGACACAGTTCAAAAAAAAATGTGTTGACATTTTTGAAAATGTCCGAGGGGTTTAATGTAAAGTAGCACCGAAAATTAAAATATCGGTTTTCAGTTCCAGGGGCCGCAACATAAGTCAGTATTCAAATGTTCGAAATATTGTACATTAACTTCTTTCAAAATGTCTTTAAGGAACAGATCTCATTAAGGGAAAAATGTCTCTTTAATGTTTTAGTTGTAGGAAGACTCCGGAAAAAATTGAACATTTTTTTTTTTTTGATCAGGGTTTTTAATGAACTAGAGACCTGTACCATTCTCTTAAACGACTTTCATACTATCTAATAAGAAAATTTAATCAAAAACTTTGGAGCCAATTTTTGAAAATTTTGAAAGTGTCTGAAGGGCTTCATGTAAAGTGCACACGAAAATTAAAATATCGATTTTAAATTCAAGGGGCCGCGACATCCGCCAGATTGATTGTGGAATATAAATTTTGGAGAAAATCAGAACGGTTTAGCCGCTCGAGTTGTTCACGGACGGACAGATGCACGGCCAGAACGTTGTGTCGTCATTTGATTATTTAGATTTGGAAAAAAACAAAAAAAACAACAAAAAAAAACAAAAAAACAAAAAACAAAAAAAACAGTAAAAACTGTATGTGAAGTAGGGTGAAGAAGATTATCTTCGCACGTTTTCTGGAGTTCCAAAATCCTTCCCGTCATTTTAACTATAAATAGTTGAATGATGAGTAAAAGTTTAACATAAATAAAAATAAATTTTAAAAATCGCAGGATTAGCAATATTTGAAAAAAGTCATTTTCGTTTCCGAGTTATAGAAAACTTATTTGCATCGGTACACGAATTACAAGTATGATTTTTCTGCATTGCTAACAAAATAGGAACTCGTGAAGCTACATTTACGTCCAGAAGCAAAACAAGGGGCCATCTCAGCATTTGCTCAATGGATCATTATTCAATATCAATTCAAGACTCTCAACACATGGAATTCTGGCTACACTATCTGTTAGAGGATTTTTTTTCCAAATTTAGCAACTGTATTTATCCACTATATCGTTACCAGAGCCCGGCATTAAGAGCTTTTTCCTGCAACATGACTTCACTTTTTCTGCACTGCGTAAGCGGTAGAGAGCAAGTAAAAAGCGAAAGATGTAGAGGGTGTTTCTTTGGTAGCTATGCTAACCTTACAGGCTTGGCTATAATAACGCGTTTACTTCCGCAGCACCCTGTAACTTTGAATGGCCATCGCGCCTGCCGAGGCGTGCGCCGGCGGCGGCCATCCGGGCCAGTGGGGCGGCGGTGGACGACCCAAGCCCCAAAGCCACTGCGATTCCTCTCCTAAGCCCTGCGCCGCCGCCGGCGCCCTGCCGCCCCTGACCCCAGGAGAGAGTCGGTCCTTCACGGCCGCCAACGTAGCCACGGTAGCTCAAGCTGGGCACCCACGGGCAAGGCTCGCTTGCCACGCGCCGCCGGCCGGTTGTAAATCTGTGGCCAGTGCTTTTAGACGCGCACGTTTTCATAAGCCTCGGAATACCTACCGCCTCTCCTTTACTAATATTAGTTGAATTAAAAATAAAAGATAGCTACGAGAGTTGTTGACAATATCCGATGACCAGAAATGGTACCAGTAAAGTCGAGTCAGAATTTTTAACTATCTGGACCAGTGATTCCCATCTTGGCAATCTTGACACATGTATCCTTCGCATATATTGCGCTGCGAATTCGGATACATCGCACCGTGAATATCGTGAGATATTCTGTCTCGTATTTTATCAACAAAGAATCGTGTACATTCTTTCCATAATTTAAACATTTCCGCAATCAGTTTTATTTTCTAGAAAATAACTGGCGGGTGGGCGGGCGCGACGAGCAGACAGACGCGGACGGACGGACGGACGGACGGTTTTCATCGTCATTGAATTTCGATAACAAGGACCCATAAAACCTGCTTTCTGGCTTCTGCGCGTGATGGAGAATTTTTTCTTCTAAATTTCGCAACTGGATTTATTCACTTTTTCATTACCAGGACCCTGTAATAAGAGCTATTCTGCCTAAAATCCGCCGTTTTTTTCGCGCAACATTTCATAACTTTCTCTCTACTCCGTACCGAGAAAGTAAAATTGTTTTCCTGAAGAACATGATATATGAAGAGGTCAATGTGGCCACGTTAGTTGTGATAAATCGGTCCAGAAGTTTGTTCCACAAACCCTCTTCTTGAGGCTGTTCAGGATAATCGTGTAGGTTGAGAAGTACATGAACGTACCTCCGCAGTGATAAGTCGCTCTCCCAATGTCCATTCGAATTCCGTCCCGGCCTGACGAGACCTCTACCTGACAAATGAGGAAGCTCATTCCTCACAAAAGTTCTTGGAGAGCCTACAGTGTAGGCAACCTTTCGTACACGTCTGTTCAACAGGTTGCCATTTCAGGCCTTCACCATCTTTCAATTTCTTCAGAAAAAATGTACGTTACTGAATTTACTACCAAAATTTATGTTTTTACTTTTTTCTTGTCTATTATTTTAATCCATAAAAATCAACTTTTTTTAATTGATGATTAACAGTACCGTGCCGTTCTCTACTATTCTCACAATTGGTAATCTTGGATATAAGTAGTGCTAATTGAATTTAAAGTGATGTAATTTTCTAATCTACAACACAAACATTTCTGCACAATTTCTACCAGCTTAATGATTACAAAACCACCTTAATCCTTCCTTTCCTATTATCTCACCAGTAGCCGTGTGTTCAAGAAATCATTCGCGTTATTAATCATCAAGGATTTTTAATAAACTTTTGAACACATTTCTTGGTAACTGTGTTTTCGAAATCAGAAGGGAACTTCGTTTGTACTCGAGGGTTGCCTTAAAAGTCGTTTTATCATACCATTCAAGAAATGCAGTTCTAAATAATTGCAGTACTAAATAATTCTTTCTGTCAGTACTAAATAATTGCAACAATTCTACATTCATGAGAGTTTGTTTTTTATTCAGACGTCGTGAGCAAAGTAATTATTTTAGAAATTCTATGTACTTGTGATTAGAAGATTAAAAAATCGATTTTTAGAATCATAATTTTTAGTGTCTAAGGTCGCCAGTGCTAATTCTATTTTATATTCTCTTTTTTCAACCTATTTATGTCTAAAACTTCTCATCGCGGCAAAGTTTCGTTCAATGCTGGACGGTATGGAGAAGTGAGAGACTGAGGTGTGTAATCAAAGATTTTATTTAATCACTTTTCTACAAAGTTGCAACAAATACAGCGGAAATTAAGAATTTACAAAAATAAGCGAAAATGCGTTTAGCGGAAATCAAGCTTTATTTATTTATAATGCTGTACTACACTGAAAAATTGCATGTGAATCAAATCAGCAATAATATCTTCAATTTTTTACTGTCGAATGTTTCTTAAGTGTGGTAATTGTTTAGATGAAGTTAGCGTTCTATGACGTGAATCATTGTTGTTCTTTAGATAATGCGAGGTAAATTCTGCGGACCATATTATTTAAAGTAGTGAGTAACTACATGTTTACTATTCTCTTATTTATTTTTCAATAATTTACTTCTATCTAAAGAAGTAATTAATTATTTAAATATTTGAAACGTTTCTACTCATAACAGCAGTACAAATGAGATTGCTTGTTTCAAAGATCAAAGTGAAGTCATTGCAATCGTATTTTTCTTCTAGGAGATAATCATTTCGAAATGTTGATGATCAAGAAGAAAATAACTTTTTTAGACAGACATTAGTGAAAACAATTCTTTCATCACATGCGTTCAATTTTAGTATTAATGTGACTAAAAGGACTTTGAGTAGTGTAGCGGCTAGTAATTTAGTAGCTATAAGTGAAATGATGCTCAAGTATTTAGATAAATGTGTGAATGCAACAACGGAAATAAAATAATTTCGTCTGACCGCATCAACTACTTGTGACCTTAATGTATCATTAAGTGATTTCCATATTTGAATAAGTATAAAATGAAATTCAGTAAGGCAGTCTAAAAAATAACTCACGAGTTAAAAGTTATTTTATTTTCCTCGTAAGTTTGCGCCTTTCCTACTAGAAAAATGAAATATCACATTTACTACCCACATCATACAAAAACTATTTTTTCGAGCAATTGCGAAACAATGAATTATTATGCAAGGTAATAAGGAACACTTAGTGTTTTGCATTGCCTTCCAAGTCACGTTTACAAAGAAGAACCCTCCATTCCTTAAACGTCATTCGAACCTACCGTACGCGGAATGACGCCGAACGCAAGTGGTCCGTTTGTGCCATCAATAGCATAGCATCACTCGTCATAATACCCCCCTTCCATTCGAAGCGAGTAGTCCATTGCAACCCCTCCTCTTGGCTGCGTCGAGACGGCGTGCGGGCAGCGGCGCGGCCATTGGCTGGCCGGGGCAGCCGGATCCGGAAGCGGCGCGCGAAAGCGGGGAAGCCCTCGGCGAAAGCGCGGGCACTGGCTGCGAGGGGCGGCCGTGACTCACTGCGCGGAATCCCGCCCCGCGGCGCTTCCGTAAACGTTGCTCCACCCGCACCCGCACACCCTCCCACGCGCGCCGTTGGTGCACTCGTCGTCGCACGAGCTTCTTCACTGTAGAAAGATTCTTCAGGCATAACCCAGGTTTGAGAGGATGAATTAATTAATTAAATAAATAAATAAATAAATAAATAAATAAATAAATAAATAAATAAATAAATAAATAAATAAATAAATAAATAAATAAATAAATAAATAAATAAATAAATAAATAAATAAATAAATAAATAAATAAATAAATAAATAAATAAATAAATAAATAAATAAATAAATAAATAAATAAATATGTATATAAATGCAGTCCAAAAGTTAGATATGTATGGAAAGTCCCTCTAGAAACGTTTTACATATTGTCGCTATAGAAAATATAACAACCCTTAAAAAGTTTCATATTGCTCAGTGTTAGGTCTCGTACGGTAATGAAATGGGAGAAGTATAAATATTTTGGAACAATACAATCACTATTCACTGTGAACAATTACAATTTTCTAAATGTCAGACAATATTTTGGAACAATACTAAAATTGGATCTATACCATATTACAAATACAATTTCTTCTTTTCGAGCAAAAATGTCGAGAAAAAAGTTGAAACCATTTTCCAGGAAATGTTGAAAATGTTAAAGTAACCCTAAAAATAAATATATATTAATGATCTCCGGAATGGAGCATCTAGCACTCATTTCTTACTTATTTACCAGTTTTCAGCTCAAAAGCTAATCTGATAGAGTAATGCCTGACCATTCATACAAACATTCATACATAGTATAAATCGTTTTTCGGATACAAAATTCAATGTCCAGTCTTCACGGTCAGTCTGAGGCTAATACTTCGGTGGACAGAGTCTTCGAGCACCACCCAAATGAAGAGTTTATTTCCAAAGTGACGCATTTTCAAGAAACACAATTTTCCAGAAAGAGAAAGAATTCATATTCCATCTTATAATTCAAGACAGCATTCAAGAGTTTTCGGGTACCGTATAACATAGAAGATATGCAATACTTTCACAGAATATTTGGCAGTATTGTAGAGAATCGTCTTAAGAATATTTTGATAAGTAAAACTAGAAATCAAAAGAATGAAAATACATCTTTGGAAAAACATCCCTTTGTATTGCTGCTTTCGAGACTTTACATGAATATTTATGACTTGGTTCATCAGATTGACGTTTATTAAACCTAATTTTGTAATAAAAATACAATTTTTTAGAAGTATTTTTATTGACAGTTTTTCGTGCAACTTTCTATGCTCTAGGATGAAGGAGCCAGACAACTGCATTATGTTTCAAATTTTTGTATTACAAACTTGCGTAGAACACTTTAAAAATGTAACATGAAAAAGACCACGGAAGACGTTGCCTGGAGCTTGGTAATCAGTACAGCTCTAACCATCTTTAACCAGAGGCCACCAAACCTCTGTTTAAAGGTGGCTGTGCACGTACACCTCCTGAAAGGGATGCAAATGCTCTGCTCTCTAGCGTGAATGTCTTTGGAAAGCGAGACTCTCACTACACAACACAGGCAGGTGCTCAATGTAAACCCTTTGACTACAGAGGCCTCTCTTCGAAGATTTCCCTCTTCACACTGCTTCACGGTCAGCACTTAATGTCTTTTCTCAGAAAATTAATGCGCCGGCTGTAAAGAAGTCAGGTCTCTAATGAATGTAAGAGAAGGTAAAGGAGCTGACGTGAAGAAGACATGAATATATTCTGGAGATCAAATGAATGAAAATGAATTAATTTAGAATTTCCTTTTTGTTGTCATTCGGGACGAGAGCTGAGAAATATAACGACAATTAAACTAAGTTTAATATAAACCAATTACATATAAAATTACATTATTTTAGTATTATATAAAATTATACTGTAAATGATAAGTATTAAATTTTCGAAATGAGAACGTGCTTTCATTACCTTGCTCTATACGTTTCGCGTAAAATGTACTTTTTTAATCCGCGTTCTACACTTTTTTAAATAACTTCTTTTATTCCGTACTTCCTTCAGAACTTCAGCAAACTTACATTGCATATTGATGTAGATGTAATCTAAATCCTTTCTCGTGGCCTCGAGAAAGGCTTGAGAGTACATCTTCATTAATGTGCAATAGTAATTAACAGGAAAAGAATGGGATGGGAAAAAGGAAGAAAATAAAAGGTTCTGAAAATAAGCAGTGGAAAGAGATTATAATACGAGGTTTTGATTAGCAGTTCAGTTCTGGATCTCTGGCTACAAAATCAGTTGAGTACCATTGTTACCCTCCAACAGAGTCAGCGATGAGAGGTCCAGGGTGACAGGCAGGTGGCAAGCTCCATGTCCGACACTCTAAGAGACATCTCAATTCAAAAACTTAACGGTTGATTCACTGATTCCCTCGTACATTCTTTTTTATGGCCATTTCTCCCTTAATTGTTGTGAATTTTATATCCATGGAGGCGCCGCGGTGTTCTTCCCCCGCTTCTATCACGATCCGCTGGAACGTGATATCCTGTGCTGACCTACGCATTAGTTACCAAGAGTTCCCCCTCCTCGTATCTCCGTCACTGCCCCAGCCAAGATACTTCCATGTGTCTGACTGGTCTCCATAGATGTGTTGCAGTATCCTGAATGTAAATATAATTGTGTGTACATATAAGAGGAGAGAAGGGGAGAACAATTAGAAGGTTAGGGAAGATTGAACCCGGTCCCTGACCCTTTTGTAAGGGTACTGCTCCGGCATTGGCCTGGTATTGGTCGGGGAAACCACAGAAAACTGGCGATCCTAGCGTCCGGACGCTAGAATGCTCTCCCAGACAGACAATTGAATTCAGCATAGGTGTGATGCTTGTATCGAAAATACCCCATCGTCGGGATTCGAATTCTAGAACCTCGCGATCAAAGACGATGTAAACGCTACCTCAATACTGTCTCTCAGCAACCAAATATTTCTCACATCGAATCACGAACATCAAAGTGTTGTACACACCGTTTTAAGATCTCGTTCGTAAAATGACTTCTAACTGTACAAATTACAATTAATTGGGTGAAAACTAGAACGTTGTGATATAAATTATGAGAAAAATATGTTTATTTTAGGCTATATTTCAGTGGCAATGTAATATTGTGGAAGTAATGAACAATTTAAATGTAGTCGTTTTAACGATAAAACAAAACAGTACGACTTTGCAGTGATATTGAATTAAATAAGAAGTTTTCTCTGAATTTATAAAATGTCCCTTATACCGTTCTGATTTTCACTCATTCAATTCTTGAAAGACAACAATATTGTCTGTTGAATCTTCGTTAAAAACAGTAAAATGCAAACACATATAATTAATAATTTTACACATATAATTTTCCCTAAACTCCTAATTCTGGTCTAAAGTGGAAACAAATGTTTTTTTATAGCAATCAACATTATTATCGATCAATAAAAATACAAAAACAACAATATTAATAATTGCGATTCCTAACATGTTTCGAATTCTACTTTCTCCTTCGTGATTTAACCCCTAGTTTACTTTTTGGGGACTATACAGCTCACAAGAATGGATGAAAAACAGAACGCTATAAGGAACATTTTATACATTTCATGAAAAACGTGATTGTTTTACGCTATATACCAGTGGCAATGTGTTTTCATGATTTTAATGAACAATTGAAATGCCGTGGTTTGAATGATGAAACAAAGCACACGACTGTAAAGTGATATTGACTTAAATGAAGAGATTTTCGGAATTTATAAAACGTCACTTATACCGTTGTGGTTTTCACCAATTCATATCATCCTAATATATTATTTATATTATCCAAAAAATATATTTTAATACAAATGCGTGTGATATATGGCTAAGTACGGGTAGCATTATTTCTTAATTATATTACATTTTCCTTCAATTGTTTTCCAATTTATCCTGGGGTCTGCCGTTGAGCTGCTCTTTGTGCTGCCCGGGTAATCTTTCATTGTTTCCATAATCAGTAGTTTACACCAAAATATTACTGTAACGTAATGTACGGACAATTTTTAAAAATAGAGATACGGAGATGAAGACGCTTCTGAAGTGGTATTCATGAATATATCACCAACAGCACAGTAAGGGATTTTGGAATAGTGCAGGTCGTTCTAATAAATAGTCATTTTCGTAAAACCCATTCCAAATCAACTTCGTTATAATCAGGGTCAGTGTTAAGATTTTCATTGTCTACATCTTCACGCTGTTAACCACAGCATTGTCACTGGGTTTATCTAAGGAAACGTTTGGAAGTTTTTCGTTTTGTCACTTTTGTGACGTGACCTCAAAATGGGGTTATACGCGCCAGAAACATTAGAGTTCGTCGGATTTTAAGTCATGATTACAGCGCAAGCTAAAATAGCGTTACATCTCGTGTAGATTCTGTGTCCTATAGTATTTCTCGATTCAGTGTAAAAATCGTTCTTCCTTCGAAGTCAGCAATAGCTGAACATGAGCGCTTGATTATCTCAGGGAGCGAGCGGATAAGTAGGTAGACGGACAAGACACTGTAGGTTACCAGAGGGCGGGCGCGCTGGCAAGAGATGGACGGGCGGGCTGCTTTCAGATTGATTAGAGATTCCGGGCGCAACTGCTATCGTCATTGGTCCTGTAAATATAGTGCATGTTTTCCCTCGGAATGTGACGGTGATTTTCTCCCGCTAGATGGTACGATCTAACACGTCGGTTAGCGGGGTTTTACCCATTCATTCCTCTCCCATCAACGAGGCATCGTCCCCGCCGGGACAAGCTCAGCACCCGACAAGTATGGTAGTGTAGTGCGTGTAAGTGAAATTTGTGTGTGAGTAAGGGGTGAGGATGTGACAAGGAAGGAGAAGGAAAGATCGCGCGCGGTTTGTGGCCCGTTTGATAGGGTACTGTTCTATCATGCGCATGGTATTGATCGGGTAAATCACGTAAACTACCGACAAGCCGGCCGCTAGAATTGTCCTCCACACAGCGACTGTACTTGGACTAGCTATCTAGCTAGTACGCGGCTTTTCAGTCTCGCGGGCAATCTGTTTTGATTAATAAACAAGCGAAATGGCTTCCAAACAGATGATAAAATGGCAGGAAGGTGGGCAATGGATGGGAAGTGAAAATAGGTGAAGGTGAATGAAGGATAAACGTGTGACATGGCAAGCGATGGAGGAGCAAAAGACGACGCAAACAGGCAAGAGAGTTTGTGAACTGGAAGGAGGGCCAACTGGTGGGAGGGCAAACTGGTGGAAGGGCCAACTGGTGGAAGGGCAAACTGGTGGAAGGGCAAACTGGTGGAAGGGCAAACTGGTGGAAGGGCAAACTGGTGGAAGGGCAAACTGGTGGAAGGGCAAACTGGTGGGAGGGCAAACTGGTGGAAGGGCAAACTGGTGGAAGGGCAAACTGGTGGAAGGGCAAACTGGTGGAAGGGCAAACTGGTGGAAGGGCAAACTGGTGGAAGGGCAAACTGGTGGAAGGGCAAACTGGTGGGAGGGCAAACTGGAAGGCGGGCAAACTGGTCGGAAGGCAAACTGGAAGGCGGGCAAACTGGTCGGAAGGCAAACTGGAAGGTGGGCAAACTGGAGGGAGGTCAAACTGGAGGGAGGCAAACTGGTCGGAGGGCAAATTGGAAGGTGGCCAAACTGGTAGGTGGCCAAACTGGTAGGCGGCCAAACTGATAGGTGGCCAAACTGGTAGGTGGCCAAACTGGTAGGTGGCCAAACTGGTAGGTGGCGAAACTGGTAGGTGGACAAACTGGTAGGTGGACAAACTGGTAGGTGGACAAACTGATATGTGGACAAACTGGTAGGTGGACAAACTGGTAGGTGGACAAACAGGTAGGTGGACAAACTGGTAGGTGGACAAACTGGTAGGTGAACAAACTGGTAGGTGAACAAACTGGTAGGTGGACAAACTGGTAGGAGGACAAACTGGTAGGAGGACAGACAAGTAGGCGGGCTAACGATGCTGACAAGTGGTCTGACGAAGGGCAAACTACGGGCTGCGGAAATGGCTTGCGGAAAGGCGCGCAGAGCAAATAGCGGGCGAGCGGCGGAGCGTGGCGGCCGGGGTTCGAGGCGGGGCGGTCAAGGGCTGCGGCGAAAGCGGAGGGCGTTCACCCGCCGGGGAAAGCGCCGCCAAGGCCAGCGCTGCGGCGACTGGCGGCGGCCGCCGAGGGCCCCTTTCTCCCTTCGCCTGCGCCCTTCCACTTCCCTGCCGCAGATCCGGGTCCCCCGCTGAGTAGACGCTCCTTCACGTAAAACATCTTCCGTCGGGGCTTATAATTTATTTAAACGTGACCTTCAAATATTTTTAGAGATGGCTGAGGATAAACAATTTTAAAAACACTTAAACTATTGTCATGTACATAAGATAATGAGTATTGAACTTAAATCTGCCAAGTGAAATTTCGCAAGACGTTGTCTCTGACTGCAAAAGTACCGAGCGAAGTGGTTCAGTGCTTAGCGCGTTGACTTCGCAATCGGGAGGTCCGGTTTCGATTCCCGGCCATCCTGACCGGGGATTTCGTGGTTTTTCTCGGTCATAAGGCAAATGTTGGGATGGTTCAAAAACACCACGATCACCTTTCACCACTATTCTATCACCTCCTAGTCCATTATTAATAATAATAATAATAATAATAATAATAATAATAATAATAATAATAATAATTCACAAGTGGGGACAAAGTTGCTCGCGTCCGTGGTCTACCACACGTGTTCCCTGGGTAACGCTAAATGAGTAACAATGATTCGCCATTTACGCGCTTGGTCATTGTGGGCGTGCGGATCACTACAAGCTGAGGGAAAGCCTGCGCGTCTATACTGGTCGGCGCGTCACCGAATGGCTAACACGCCAAGGGTGGGCGTGGGAAAAAACCTGCAAAAGTTACATGACGCTGATAATTCCTGTTGCAATTAGCGAATACCTAGATAATCTGGGATGAAAGTGTGTACAGGAAGGTAGTTTGCCGCCCAGTAAACGTTCAATTGACATTCAATCCCTACAGCAATATCCAAACACCGCGGGGACGTACTTGATGACTCATACGCAAATGTGATAGGTGCCAGATAACATTCTGAAAGGGAGCTGTGAAGGCTAATCGATGCATAAAAATATAGAGTCTAAAAAACTTATTACCACATTATTTATACAAAGAACGTTTATTGGTATTTTCATTTTTTCTTCTTTCATTCTTACCAAACATCTGACAGACTTAATCCAAATTATAAATCGGATTAAATTGTGGTTTGTTTTATTTCAATTTTCGACTAAACCGGAAGAGATGGATCAGAGCATCAATTGATATCAGTGTACACTCTCTCACCAGTACGTCCTAGATTCGAGTCCCGACGGTGGCAGAATTTTCGACACTAGCTTATTAGCTGGGTCGAATTGATTCGCTGACTGGAGGAGAATTCTAGCGATCGGCTGCTCTGATAGATAGTTTTCCGTGGTTTCTCCGATCAACACCAGACGAATGCCGGAGCGTAACAAAGGGGCTACGAACCGCGCGCGATCTCACCTTCCTCTTCCTTGTCATAACCTCATTCCTTACACACACTCTTACACTAACGCGCACTACATTACCACATATGTCGGAAGCCCAGTCGAGAGCTTAGAGAATGTCCCGGCTGAGACGGTAGCCCGCTGGTGGGAGATACCTGGTTGCGGAAAACCTCGCTAGCCGTCGGCGCCGGATCTCGCCATGCAACGGGGAGTAAATCAACGCCACCTCCCTACGAGTGTCGTGCACTACAGTTATGGGACTAATAACCATAGTAAATGACGTGTCCATAGTCACTAAACCATAAATTTTCGTCTAAATTAAAAAGTTGATATGCACTTCTATAGTTTTCACTTCTCTACGTTATTCATTTCAACATTTTTATTCAATTTTATGATACCAAGGAACTATACTTTCTACATGAGCAATTAAAGAATAATCTTTTCATTTCGTATGAAAATCAACGAAATAAAAATAACGGGAAACAGATGTCTTGTTGAACTCTGTTTCAGACATTATTTGCTATTCTCATTTGTTTCTGAAAGTAATATCCAGTATATCACCTTTTAGTACTTCTTTATTAATATTTATTTTCCCATTTATAATCATCTGACATGTAAATATTCTAATTCGTTGTCTCTTTTATGTGATATTTTAAAGTTTGTCTGCCTCATTAACCTTGTCCGACTCCTCATATGAATGAATTAATATCGTTTAAACTTGGACTGCATGTAGTGCATCCTTTCTTTTTTATTACTTGGAATATTAAGGAAAACGCATTACTCGAACTTATATAGCAGCTGGGGCCCAACGAAATCCGGTGACCCCAATTTCGGGGCGTTACATAAAGCGCAGATTCATAAGCCCCAGTAACCACAGTGTGGACTGTCCCAGCCATTGCGTGGCCCGGCCGCCTAGCACGGACTTCCCGGCGCTAACAGAGGGCCATGACGCACCTCGCACTTTCACCCTCGCCAGCGCCCGGCCGCCGCCGCCTCCGACGCCTGCCGACGCACCCCGCCTCACGCAGGTTGCACAGCGGAAGGGGGGAAAGAAAGCGGAAGCATTACAAAAATATTATCTAATTTTCTTTGAGTCTTTGCGCAATTTTACTGCCAAACATGATGAAAAGTGAATTCGTAGACTGTATTCGTACAAAACACAAACGTTTTAGGGCATGGGGGGAAACAGATAAGGCCCGTGCGAGATGCCAGTGAATTTTCTTTTACGTGACGAGTATTCCCTTCGTTTACAGGGCCTCCTGTAACATCTGGGATAAAATCGTTAAAAGTGTTAAAATTGTTATGTGATTTAAATATTATTTGCTTTAATGTTAAAGTTGGTTCACGTAGAAGGACAATAGTTGTACGGTCGATTAATTTTGGTGTTTACGAGTGTGCTAGAAGAAAGAATCGACTCGGGTAGGAGGCACTGAGCGAGCATGAAGTCGTAAGGTACTGCTTTCTCGCGGTGTGCGTTAATATTAACGCATTCTGTGAAGATATCGAGCACATGCGTCAAGTCATCCAGTCGAGAATCGAGCCAGATTCGAGAGGATCAGCATCTGCATGTCCTGTACCACGTGCCAGGATAATCGTAGGTGGATGCCAGCAGTGACTTCACTTTGCGCAGATTCACGATGGTTCGACCGATATACGGTTCGACTAGTCTAACGCCAAATAAAAATCCCTCTCCATCCGTATAGCAATCTAGCGAAACAATAATCATGACTTCGCGCAGTTGCCTGATGTGTCTGCTTCAGTTGTCACAATATTTTATTACACAGGCACAAAAAAGTTATCAGACTAAATGACTTGACATATGTATCTCTATGTATTTCGACGCGCTGAATCCGAATCGGAAGCCAGAATTGGGCCACTACTCTCCAATTTTCGTTATTCGTGAAAAAACATTGTGATATTGCATTGTTTCCTTTGTTTTCGGGGGTTGTTGTCAAACGCAAACTCTTGATACATGTTTCTCTGTGTATGTCGGTACACTGAGTCCGAATCTGAACCAATATTGCGCTACCGCCCTTCAGTTGTTTTTTTATCGCAAAAAAGCATCGTCAAATTGTTGTTTTTTATTTGGTTTCGGCGGTTGTTGTCAGGCCCGAAGACTTGACACTCTAGTGTTTCTCTATGTATGTCGACGTACTGAATATGAAACTGGAGCCAAAATTGCGCAACCACACTCCAGTTTCGTTTTAAATCGCAAAAAACCAAACAAACACCGTGAAATTTATCGTCAACAATTTCGCGGTGGGTTTTCGGGATTTAAAAAAACTGGAGGGTTTTGGCGCAATTCTGGCTTCAGATTCGAATTCAGTGCGTTGACATACATAGAGAAACATGTGTGAAGCCGTAGGGTATGACAACGTGTGTGTGTGTGTGTGTGTGTACCTGTGTTAAGGTCATACATGCAAGCATACATGCAAAGGTGCAGCGATGGTGCTATCGGATGGTCGTCGTCCGCTGAACATAGGAATTACCTGCGAGCTTGCTTTATTTACGCGTTTTCTTTACGATCCTGCCGTAACCTTCACATTACTCCACTTCAGACGTTTTGAGCTAATTACAAAGCCTTTGATGCAGTATTTTCTTACGTTTTCCATTATAATTTCTATTTCATTTTTGATTTATATGAAACATTGTGAATTATTTTAATATTTTGAACCCGATGTAAATTTTATGCTTTATTTCGGAATTTCGGTATTTTGTCACACAGTAAAGTTCCATCTGTCACTGCTAAAAAGAGCGTAAAGCTGTTTTCACGTTAGAATGACAAATTATTTTAGTTTCAATGCGTACTTGTGGTTTCCCCCTCCTACGCACACACGCGCACACAGAGTAGAACCATTAAACAAAACTTACGATTCAATTTCATTTGTACATTTTAGACACCATCGAAAGAAACACAGTTGTCCGTTTTCTGAAAATAATTGATAAGAACCGTTGAAGAATTCAAAACCTCTTCTTTTTAAATCCGAAGTATATTATTAATACATTATATTTCTTACATACCAAGTCTCCATAATTGCGATTATCTCTTTGTTGCATTACAACGAGATTTTCAGGGTATAGGTTAAGTAATATATAACGAAAAAATAGTGGCATCCCGTGACATTGATTCTTTTCTATCACTTTTTTTTCTCTTTTCATCTGCCCTACTAAACACTATATTATAACAAAACTTAAAGCTTGTTTCATTACTTCACATAAAACAACGCCAATCACGTTCAATTTAATGTGTCACAATTTTTTGTAATTGATAATTGCCCCGAATCTTCCTGCAGAAACAGTACCTTAACAGCCGTACCACACATCGCTTGGATTACCATCTCCCCCCTCTAATCCCTTACGCACACAATTACATTTGCTTATAGTGCATTATCATACGCGTCGAGAGCTTTAGGAGCCATACTATCCAGTGCCCCGCTGAGATGAAAACACCTGGGGGAGGAAAGACCGCAAACTAACGTGTAGGTCAGCACAGTATCTCATCCAAGCTGGTTAGTAACACCTCAACCTCCCAAGATATATCATGCAGCGCACTACCAGGAACAATGACCAAAGTAGTTGACACGCCTGAATATATGACCTCAAAGCATATGTAGTCATTCAGGAATAATGTAATTAATAGTGCCCGGGAGTTTGGCAAAATAACTTTTATTCAATTGTTACTATTTTTATGACTATATTTAATTGTTAAAATAGTAATAATTTCATTGTACTTCTGAAGTTGTTTTAGTATATTTTCATTTTGGCTATTTAAGCTTCTGATACATATTTTTGTCATTCTGACTTATTTTTGCTTTTTTTCTGCCTTCTTCAATATTTTTTTCTCGTGGCACTGATCTCGACCAAGTTGGAAATATTCCTGCAAGTCTCGACATCACGAAGGCACAGTCGCGTTTGGTCTTTCCGTGGAAGCAAAGACTTTGTTAAAATCCAAATAAAAAAAGAAGAAACCTGGCAAGACATTTGTTTCATTGATGCCGACAGAACTGTGTTCGCCCATGAGGATTCCCATTCTCCTTTTGAGCATGACCTGCAATCCCTTTTCAGGACAGCTCTCTGTATACGATATACCCTTCTCAGTGCTTGTGATTACTCCAGTACGAAGGACGATAAACATAATTGAGTTTTCACTGATTCCAGTTCCAGATTCAAGAGAGTCTACAATAGCATTTGGAAGAGACAGTGTCGCAAGTAAAACAAATTCGTAGCCCTCCTACCAAATGGGAAGAATGAAGATTACAAAGGAAAGATAGTTTCCTTAAATGTAAGTGATAACTTACTCTTAAATTTTTAAATAAAATTATGAATTACTTAAATTATTATCTTTTACAACAATTCCGTTTAAATGTGATTGTTCATTATTTACAAGCCTATTTTCGCCCCTACTTTACATAGAATTAATGCCTTTTTGCGTGCCTATTTTCGGTAAAATAAATTGGACCTGGGCTTTCTGGCACTAATAATTAAATAATGTCGGCTCTTCGTTGAATTGGCCCACTGCGCGTCGCTGTGGGAGCAAACGAGGGCAGCGCCGCGTGACAAGGAGAGGAGCCGTCTTCCTCGAAGCATGATCCGTCACTTTATGCAACAGGCGGATGCGCATTTCGTGGGTCAATGTACAGTCGAACCCTCGCCTGCAGTGCTGCCAGTACTGTTAGAGATATCGGGGTCGGCGAAGGAATTGTTCTGAGTGTGTGGCTGTTTGCAGGTCAAGATACTCACATTCTTCTTTTGAAGCAGACTTTCTTTGTTTTAATAACACTGCGCTCCAGTAACACTGCCCTTATTCTACGGTCTTTCTGTTGCTTAAGGTCAAAAGTTATGAATAATTCATTTCATGTTTTAATTTAGTGCTTTAGTGGTAGGGTTATTCGCTTTATCATTGTTACATTTTCAATACTAGTTTGTGTTTACAATGAAACGCAATTAAAATGTACTGGTACACCTTGAAATTGATCCCGTGTTTTATATTGCTTTGACTAAAACTCGTGTATTAGTTCCTGAATAAGTAACGAAAATATCAGTAACTAATAACAATAAGACGTTTTAAATAACGGAATTTTCTCTTCTAATGCATCTTACGTCATAATTTTGATTCTATTATGTAGCGATACAGATTTCCTTGTATAAATTAAATAATAATAAACTCGGACCAAAGGAAACTTACTGGGAGAATAAACAGATGGCGACACGCGCGCAACCCCTTTTCTAGTGACAGCCACTTGCGCCCCCGGCCCATTACGAAGTTGCTGTTTGGGCCGGTGTCAAAAGATTAACTGAGAAGCGCTCGGACGCAAGCACGTCTGGGAAATCTCTAGAACGCCTGCTCGTGATTCGGGGAAACCCAGAACGATAATTCTTTCACCGGACAGCGCTCCCTTGCGCAGGCACGGCCTATGTTCTAGAAGGAACAAGAAAAACATTGTACCCTCACAGTGGCACAGAGTGTGGAAATTTCCTTTGCTTCCCCCGTCGCTATTGGTCGAAAATAGTGTACTACGCCATTACCTTTGGCCAATAGCGACGCGACTATTATAAGGAACTGGAGCACATGAGAAAAAGGGGTGGGGGTAAAAGTTTACTTGCTACGTTTTCGATTTACAGAATTTCATTAGACGGAGGGCAGTCGGGAGAGAAACTTCTCTGGGGGGGGGAACTATTCGTCCAGAAGGGGCCTGAGCTTTGGACTGATAGCAGTCGGGAGAGAAACTTCTCTGGGGGGAACTATTCGTCGGTCAGAGGCGAGTTCGCCTCTGAAGGACTTATAAAAATTTCAGTGCGGGCTTGAGCTTTGGGCCGACTGCAGTAGACAGAGAAACTTCTCTGGGGTGTGAATTAGTCGCGGAGAGAGGCGAATGTGTCTCTGAAGGATTTCTCAATTTTCTGAAGTCGTACGTGAGAACGATTGTCATGAGAATCAGAGGGACGCATGGTTGATTACTCCGCGCCTGAGATCGGGAGAAAATCCCGGCGATCTACAAGTTCTACCAGACACCGCCAGACGCCGTTAAGCGCCGCCAGACGCCGCCGCTCCCTTGGTGACGTCACGAGACGGCCGCTCAGCTGTCGGCGAGGGGTGGCACTGGCCCCTGCCGCGTTCCAGTCAAGGCCGCAACCGCCCCCCCCCGGTCTCCGCCGTGCCCGTCCCGGGCACACAAAAGAACTTTCCCAGGCAGTATAACCCAGGGCATTCACCCCTGTGTAACTTTGTAACGCGGTGCCGCGCCAAGGCACGTCGAACTGTCAAATCTCTACCATTGTAATCTTAGTTATAACAATTTTGTACTCTTCATAGTTATAAGCTTTACGGTTAATTCTGATCTTTAATCTTTTCTTTTCTTTTTATTTAATCTCTTCTTTTATTTAGTTCACAAATGTAACTTCCCTGGGGCATTTTTTTTCTTGCCCAGGAATAAAGTAATTTTTCTACCAGTGATCACAGTGTTTGTTTCGTACTTCCATTGTATCTGTTTAACAATTCCTTCCATCACCGACTGAGCTACAACCGGACCGCTAACCGGGCATTCTCTACCGAGATGACCGGTGGTGTTACAATTAAAATTATCCAATTAAATGTTTAAATTGTATCCTAACTGCTAAGCGTTCAAATTACGACTAGCACACACTCAACTTCTACATATGCCAGCCATGTTGTCAAGACATATTTCATTAATTCTTTAAATAATAAGACCACTGTTTTATTATTCTTCTATAAAATGTGTTTGTTTATTAAATGATTCTCTATTACTACTAAGTTGGAATTTATGATATTAGTATTTTTGCAAATCAGACATTAAATAAACAGACTTTAAAAAAGACATAAAATATAGTATAAAAATAAGCATGTGATGATACACACGGGTTTATAAAAGAAAAACAATAAAGGGAAATATGTGAATACACATTAATAAATAAATGTCGAGAAATTGCCTTGTATACAGTATGACATACGTACATAGTATGACATTTGCAAATTACTTGTCAACGTAAGCATTTCAAACCATTTCTATACTCTTGCATGTTGCTTAAAAACGCTGCTTGTGAAGATTATGCTAATTGTAAATGTCATTGCATTTTTACTATTCAGTATTTTGACATTTTCTGTCATCCGTACCTGTGCCTTTCTTTTATACACATTTCATCTTCCTCGTCTTTCTACTATACTCTTCTTGTGGGTGGACTGTTTTGAAAGGAATCAAATCGTGTTTTGCTTTCACTCCTATTTTAGGTCATTTGTCATGACGCAGCATCTTTCCACCTGCATCACTTTCATTTCACCTTGCCGAGAATTTCAGAAATAGGAGGTTGAAGAATGTCAAGACGATCGCAACAATTTGAAATTATACCAATAAAATAGAAATAATAATAATAATAATAATAATAATAATAATAATAATAATAATATAAACTATATCGTAAAAATAATAAAAAATAAGAAATATTGATCAAAGATGAAATAAACAATTAGAGGAATGGAAATTATACAACAAATTGAAAAACGGATTTGTGTATATGAAAAAAACAAGATTTTGATATATTCATATGTAAGGGCCAACAGTTCTAATAGCTTCAATCACCGTTACACCGCCAAAACAAACTACAAACGGAACTGGATATGAATTTTGTGTCTAAATGACTTATTTTTGGCCATTTTTTAAGTTATTCATATCATTCACAAAAACTTTGTAAACAAACATTCAAAAGAATCTCTCCATAACATCTGCTCTGATCTCCAAAGACTTTGTATGAAATGAGGGGGATTTAGAACCCGGTAGCTTATAGATAATCATTTGCGTGATTTCTGCTTGGCATCGTGATATAGCGACAATGAATATTTTCGAAAATAAAAATAAAATGAGGTTTTCAGAGTACTCAGGCAGTCCACTATTTTCTTGAACCAGACATCTTAGAGCTGATTTCATATTGGGCAATTAAAGTTAGTATTCCAGACGTGAACGGTTCTTATTAATAAATAGCACTTATTCTCAAATAAGTGACTTTATTCGAACACGGAAGGTCATCCGCTCCTTTATGTTTTCCTCGTGCTGCCTTAACTTTACTTGTTTCGGTTATGAGTTTAGTACGAGACGCTGTTTTAGGACAATGATTTCGCAGAATATTTTGAATTTTATACCCCACTCACAATTTATATTAGGAAAAGTACATCAGAATCACTGGTTATCTATTGGCATTGTAAATTATAAACTATCTCTAAATTGTCAAAACAAGTTATATGCTCCTTGTATGACACAATATTGAGTAATGTACAATCCACGTCACTCAGTCACGAAAGAGGTGATGGGATATACAAGTTGCCACGTTTCCAAACACTACAGGAAGCGTTCATTCTGCATTCATGAAAACGTCTATATAAATCGCGCCTTATTTAAACAATCTTGACTGTCATTGTGACGACTAAGTGACGTCGTATTTGATCACCGGGAGAGGTGCCGAAGGACATCAACTGATGTCAATGTAGCGACTAGGTTCGAGTCCTGACAGTGGCAGGACTTTCGTCACTGGCCAGATGGCTACATCGAGTTCTGCCGCTGCCTGGAGGAGAATTCTAGTGACCAAGTGCTCTGATCGGTACTTTTATGTGGTTTCTCAAATCATCACCAGGAGAATGCCGGAGAAGCACCCTAACAAACGGACCATGGACCGCGCACGATCATTCCTTCTTGTCTTCCTTGCCCTATCCTCACCCCTTACTTACATACAGTACACTTACATACACTACATATCACACATGCCGGAAACTTAGATCTTGTCCCGGCTGGGGCGGTGCCTCACTGGTGGGAGAACCCTAGTTGGGAAAAACCTCGCTAGCCTACGGTAGGTCGGCGCTGGATCTCGCCATCCAGGTGGGAAGATCCGAGGGAAAACATGCACTATACATACGGTACCTTAGCTGTCGACTGTCAGGAATCATTGGCACTCAATCATTCTTATTTAATCAGTCATATATTACTTAGGAATTTCCTTATTCCTCATGTGTCAACCGCGAATCCAGCCCCTGTGACATAACACGTCTTCCACCAATTCGCCCGAGCCGGAGCGGGAACGGACAGACGCGTGTTCGCGCGCGCGGAGACCGGAACCAGCCTCTGGACTCCGGAGCGCCCGGAACAAAGGCCGCGACGCATCCGGCTGGCGAGCGGCGGCGCAACGGCGCGTCAACGCCGCCGCCACCTTCCCGCCACTTTCCCTTTCGGCGCTCCCGGGCGGCGCGGCGCGGAGAAGAGAAGATCCGGGGGGACTCCCGCCGCCCCTCCCCCACCACCAGGAGCACGCACAGTGGGATACCTTCCCACCACGAAAGACAGGCGAAGGTGGCTCAGGGCATCACTGCGGTGTCCCTGACCGGGAGGCCAGACGGAGGCAGGATTTGCGGCACTAGCTCGTCAGCTAGACCGAATTCAATAGGCTAGGGGAGAATTCTAGCGGCCGCCTGCTCTGATCGGTAGATTTCCGTGGTTTCTCCGATCAACACCAGGCGAATGCCGGAGCAGTACACTAACCAATGGGCCACGGACTGCGTGCCATCTTTTTTTCCTCTTCTTTGTCGCATCCTCACCCATTACTTACACTCATATGCATTACACAACAAAACATGTCGGGAGGCCAGAGGGGAGTTTTGAGCTTCTCCCGACTGGAGAGGTGCCCCTCTGGTGAGAGATACCTGATAGTGAGAAATCCCGGCGCCGGATCTCCCTAGCCAGCGTGGAAAGATCACCCCCACCTCCCGCGTTGAAAACATGTACTATACTTACGGAACTAATGAATTTAGCATTTGACGCGCCCGGAATCACTAATGAATCACTCAATTAACCCAGTGCGAATGGTCTGTGGAAAGGGGCTGATCCAGGGGGCAGTAGTCACGGATCTCCCTAAATATTGTTCATAATAATTCATGCGATGCACATTATCTGCAAATCTGCTATACTCTGTGGTGCTCTTGCTCCCACATAAACCCACGCGTTCTCAGAGTAAAATACATTCCCGGGGCTGAACTAAAAATTTATGGGCCGTAAGCCAGACCAACGTTTTGGTCTCATTAATAATATTCAAATATTGAACATACGTTAACTTAATTAATAAGAAAGAAAGTAGAACATTCCAATTTATAAAGTTAGTGTAAAATCATAATACAGTATATAGAATATTATATTATATGAAATCCTCTTGAGTGTGTCAAGGCGGGCCCTGCTGACCATCTGTGATTACTGGGTTGCCTAAAAATCAGGGGCAATTGCCACATGTATAAATGTATACAACCACGGTAAATGAAATTCCCTACTACCCGTTCATTGGCGGCAAGCCATCCATTTCAACTCCTTTTCGTGGCAGAAATTTGTAACATTCTGACCTAACATATGTGTGATTATATCTACAATTTTGTAAGGCTTATTTTAGTTTCATTTTGAATTAGCTACTTTTTAAATCGGCATTGAACTCATTTTTCGGTATCGTAAATAAAGTGATTAACAACATAATATTTTTATTTGTGAACTAAAATACATTTTTGTTGAGAAAGTTTTTAGTTCCTTATCCTGAGGCCGTAACCACGTGCTCAATATGCTTTTATATTAATACATTTCTGATTTTTCCAAAAGCATCAAACTCTGTATTGCGGTAAGTCGCCGGACCAAGAGCCACAACCCCCTCCCCCCCACACACACACACAAATAACGTTGGAAAAATTATTTAAATTCGCTAGAATTAAAGCAATAAACATATACATTACACAGACACGCCAAAGAAAGGTGTCAGTCCCAAAGACTTGGCATATGTCGACGTTCTGAATCCGAATCTAAAACCATAACTGCTAATTTTTGTGATTTCTCGATTATATGTTTGAAATTAATGTTTTAATATATGTAATACATTTCAGAAAACCAGGGAAAATCTGAAAACAGAGTAAATATAAAATGAAATGTTTACCATTTTCTCCCAGAGACAGACAAATCAATGTAAACAGGAGAATGGATTGAAGGATAAAGAGAGTAAAATAAAATAAAATTATTTGAGGCGTTGTCTTTGCCAACAATATTGTTTATTGAAAAAGCAGCTTTTGATGGCTTAGACATCATTATCAGTTTTCTGATATAAAAACATAAAAACGCATTAAAACATTCAGTTAAGGACTAACAGATTACTAACACATGATTAATGAATTAGTAATATAGAGAAGTGGATATAGGAGTTTATTATACATAATTTTCAAAATATAATTAACATCATAACAAGTGAAAAAAAGAAAAGAGGCAGGGAGATAAATCATTTAATATTACAGCAATTTTGTAAAACTATCCAAGAAAGTAAAATAAATTGAAAACATATACAATTTAGTAACAGACATGAAATGTAAGTTGAGCCATTTCTTACATGTTGTTTGGAAGCCACCAAACATCGGGCAGTCCTAGCGGCTTAAGAACAACTGAAAGAGAGATGAAAGAAATTTGGATAAGGATTTAACCCATAAAGTCGATTTTTTGTAATCCCCTCAGTTCTGGAGTTTATAATTCCTAGAGGAAACAAAACAATTCGGAACGGAACCTCGTATTCCTACGCTATGATTCGTCCCGGAATTGGATGTGAGAGCACCACCGTGCTCCTCTGCGAGCACCTTGGCCGTCACCGCCGAGCACCACGCCCACGCCCCCCTCCCCCACCCCATGACGGGCGGAGCCTTTCTCGGAGACGGAGCGCGGGCGGCCAAAGGATGCGCTTTCTCCTTCATTGGGCCCCGCCAGCCCCCGGCCGCCGCCCGGCAGCGCAGCCGCCAATAAATACGACAGCCCCCGCTGCCCGGTACCTCACTCGCTTCCCGCCGACGACGGAGCCTGCAGTGTTCCGGCCACGGTGAGTGCCTCCGCCCACTGGCTGACACAGCGAACGGACTCTTCGTGTGTAAGACGCTGCACTACGTACAATGACATAATATGCGTGTTTACTCTCGTCTTCAATGACACTAATGCAAGTTATAAAATAGTTGTGAACGTTTCATTTTTCATGAGGAACGTGTAGGTAATTAGAAATCTGACGGAATTCCATCTTTGAAAAGTTGTGTCAGTACTTGAATGTATATTAAACTCGTTTGTAAATAAAAACTTGCTCGAACTCGGACAATTAATGATATAATGTTGTCATGGGCATAGAGTTTCCATTACATCATTACAAGGAATATTATTCAATGATATTAGTTATATACTGATATTAATCATTTCATCATTTCCGTTGTGATTATAAAGTTCGAAACTATAATGCGTTAAATGTTCTCGTGTCTACATATGTATTACTGTGGTTTATTGCATAATGACTAGATTTTTTATTTGAATAATTTATTTTTCATCGTATATTAAGGACATTATGTTTTAGTAGATGTATTGGGTTAAACAGTAATTTATATGTATTATTCAAACTTCAAACTCTCATCTAATATATTATGAATCACTGGTTAGTCTTTACATTAATTCATATGTTTAGTGTAAGCAGGTCTAAACTGTTACATAGTTTTACTACAAAACGTCTTGTATTTGTGTTCAGAAACTTACAAATACGGTTCCTCAATAGGGGCACACAAGCGCATGAACGTTCTGACAAATTCACTGACGATCGCACTAACACATGCACAAGTACTCGTATTTAAGTATTCAAACACACGCGCAGTCTCCCATTTGCACAATTAGACTCACTCACATGCACATGTTCACATTTGCATGTGAATGCTCAAGTACATGCACTAAACACGTCTGATTGACATTTGCATGTTCAGACATATTTACATACACACGTGTGCTTACATACTACTAGTACCCTTGGAAGTACTCGTTTCGAGTACATACATTCACACACATTCATTATCCATCGTCAATCGTCCATTCACATGTAAACACTCTCTCCCCCACCCCCACTCCTCCTCTACCATTCCCCTCTCTCCCTCTCCCACCTCCCTCCCCTCTCTCTGTCGCCTTTCTCACTGTTTACCTCCCTCTCTGATACACACACACACACACACACACACGTTCTCTCAAATGTACTATGTTTCAAATCAATGCGTACGTATGTGCCCTTACAACAGACACCCCAATACTCGCAGTGAAGAGAGCTTACACTCACGCACGTTACACTCACACGGGCTCACACATACACACGCACACGGACGGACGCTCATACACACTATCACTAGCACATACAGGGACTTACACTTACAGACATAGAAGCACACGGACGCATGCACATAAACTCAATGACACATAAAGGGTCAAACACGTTCAAACTCAATGACATATACACGGTCGCTCAGTCACCCACACTCACACACACATGTAAGCTCCGACGTTCGTACCCAGCGGCACGCACTAGTATGAAAGCTCACTCACACACACACATACATCGACGCAGGGGCGACCGCCCCCCCCCCCCCACCCGCTCGCACGCCGGGCGCACGTGTGGGCACGCGCCGTATGTGTGACGCGCGGAGGCGCGTGGCCAGCGGCGCGCGACGCCACGCCCCCTTCTCCTTCCTCGCAGCCGCAGCCGCCGCCACCGCCGCCAGCAGCCCCACAGCACCAGCGCCGGTCCCGTTAGCGCCGCGGCCCCGCGCCACCACCACCGCCACCGCCGCAGTCGAGGAGGCTGCGCTATGCAGCGAGCACCGCTCCGCCGCCAGGGCGCCGCCCTGGCGCTGCTCTCCGCCCTCGCCCTCGCCCTCGCCCTCGCCCCCGCCCCGGCCGCCGCCGACGGCCCGCCCGCCAACGGCAGCCGCGTCACCTTCGGCGACGAGCGCGCGCCCGGGGAAGGAAGGTCGCTGGGCGAAGGGCTGCCGCTGGGCGAAGGACGCTCGCTGGGAGGGCTCAGAGAAGGTAGGTTCTGCTCGCGGAGGTCGCACGATGTTTCATCCAAAGTCAAGTACAGAGAAGTTACTTTAAGAAGGGACCAGTCTGACTTCTTCAACCAATGTGGAGTATAGAAAAGTTACTCTAAGAAGGGACCAGTTTGGCTTCAATCAATATGGAGTAGAGAGAAGTTACTCTAAGAAAGGACTAGTTTGAATTCAACCAATATAGAGTATAGTTACTCTAATGAGGGGTCAGTTGGACTTCATCTAATATGAAATCTACTGAGCTACCTGCGAACGAACACATTGACGAATTAAGGGCATGAACATTTGCCGTTTTTGTTGCCAGGAGTAGCCAAGTAGTACCTGTCAAAACGGTTTCTTCTTAGATGAACCTCCGTATACAAGCATACGTCTTTGAATGTAGAGCTATGACGTCTAATGCCTTTATTGCTAAACCACATCCATCATGGCCGTGTATAAACAGACACGTCAGTGACAATAACCATTCGGTGTAATTCCTTATTACATGAGACAGTAACATGTGCTATGAAATTAAGCTGATTTATTATTAATATTTTCGCAGAGTACTGAGGCCAGAATCATACAAATGACTGTCTCGGGTGACGCCGGGTCAAAGTCTACAATGCGTATGTTTCGACCATCATGTCCTCTTCTTCCAATTTTGAAAACGACCATGGACGAAACGGTCCCATAGCTGTTGACACTCTGCTGGCGTCACCCGGACAGTCATAGGCATGATAGGTTATTTTAGACCCAAGTAATTCACTCCATCGTCTATATGATGTTTTTATATTTTCCCGGCTGCTTTCTTTTAAATATAAATGGAGTGCTTACTGAATGTGTCCTATTCCTAAACAACACAAAACGAATGACACTTTTTTCTATAAATAACCTCAATACGTTCATGAGCACGCAAAAGAGAACACGCGTTTTAAACTTCTCTCTTCGAAAACCAGTCTGGAGATAAACGAGCGCAGGCCTTATAACTGAACCATAAGTTCACTGTCATTCGAAGTTTCTTTTCTTTTACTTCGATCTTCCTGCATACAATTCGTTCGTGTAATGTGTACTTAATTGTAAAGGCAAAGAACTAGAAGGGAGAGTTTTCCAAGTGTGAAAGTTAGCGAATATTACTTTATATGCCAACAGGTAATGACGAATGCTTCGCTGAAACCTCATTCGGTCTGGCCAAACCGGTAGTCGAAACGGCGTTCCCCACTATGCAGGACGATCGTGAAAGACAGCACGTGCTGGAGCCTTCTTCTTACACGACAGTTCGAGAACACTTCTCTCCAACGCATTTCCTTGAGAGAGATTTGGTTTACCTTCAAAGATATTTTGCACAGATGGATGTTAATTTGATAAACATTCACTCCTAAAATGAATATCTGTCAAATTCTTTGGAGAGTTGTATTAAAAAATTATTAATGGGGAAATTACCCTCTCCTCCTGAGAAAATGTAATTATTTAGATTTCAAAAATATTTTCCTTTTTGTAGGTATGTTCAAATAGAAAATATTTAGCTGTTGTATTAAAACTCCTTTTTTCGTGAACAATTTACAGTACTCGTGACACGAATTTTAAATTTTATTCCTTCGAAAATAAAATAGGGTAATTCATTGCATTATTTATTGAGAACATTTGGCGAGGAGGGAGTGTTCTGCCATAGAGAAGGGTAATACATTGGACTTTCGTTAATTCAGCCATTCCTTGGACATATGGGTGGGGGATTAGCAGAAATGCCAGGGTATTGAGAGGGTTTGAAATTAGTTTAAACACATAGGGACTATACAATTTATTGCATCTAAAGATACTGTACATTTATTTACACAGAAAATTTGTTACTCATCCACCATGACACTCTCCAGCAATGGATGTCTGCGAAGAACCTCGGTTCAACGTATCTAAAATTTCGAGTTTTTGCTTCAGGTCTAGCGTTTCCTTTTCAATCCCCAGGTCTGAACTGTACTCTAAGAAAGCTACAATTTCATATGTGGATAGCATTGTTTAATGTTTTTAACTAACAACACATTGCTGTAGAAAATAATTAATTGATCTGCGCACTATTTCTGATTGAGCCACTAGAGGCCGCATGTAGGCTGAACTTCTAAGGGCCGAATTAGCGAGAGATTAGTGTATTTCTCATCGCGATTACTCTTCGTCAGTTATGTACAGCCAATTCAGAATCTTGCAAGCATATCAAGCCATTGTGTCAGTGCTAGCTGACAATTTACTTCCTTTAATTTGTAAATATATTGAAATAAATGTAATTTACTCTTAAGAAACAAACGCCCTCGTCGTAATTTTAAAAAACGATCAAATGAAATATTGTGGTATATTTAGCCCAAGCAATAAATAACGCTATCATTTTATCAAATAATGGCTTTACCAAATAAGGGCCCTGTAACGACTGTTAGTTTCACAGCCTCTTTCGCCGGGGAAAGGTTCTACGCAGTTCCAATGCAATCGCAAAATTGGTCTTATCGTGCAACAAACTGCACGCGCTGAATTAAATATAGGGAGCAGGCTACACACAATGCTTTAAATTTCAACACGATCCCTTTTATTTCCTCACAATTGTGCATCACGTGAAATCAGAAATTTTAAAACCAATTATTATTTATTCAATAGGTTTACAATGTATTACAATACATTTTTCTATAAGCATTTGAGGTATATTATATTTTTCTTTTGTTATATTATTTTAATTAATTTCTTCCACTTTATTTTAGTTTTACAATCTTCTGTGTTTAATTTTTTTCTACTTCATTGTCTTCAATAACATACCTTCTATCCATGTTATTTTCGGTCTATCTCTTTTTCCATTACCAATAGTAATCCAATTTAATACATTCAGTAGAAGCCGTGTTTCATCCATCCTTTGAACATGACCATACCATTGAAGCTGTTCTATTTGTATAAAATCTAATAATGTGTTCTTAATATTCATGAATTCTCGTATTGTAACATTCTTTATTTTGTCCGATTTAGAAATACTTGCCGAACTTCTCCAAAAGTGCATCCCAGTTCCTAATAATTTTGAATTTGTTCTAGAATGTGAATGTCAAGTTTCCACTCAATATGTAATAACATTTTTATTATACTATAATTAAACTGCAATAATATTTTTAAAATAATTTTATAGGCTTACATTTGCAATTCAATTTATATTTCAATTTAAATTGCTGTTTTCACGTGAAAGAGGATTGTCATGATATTAAAGGGATCGTTTTTGAAATTCAATGTCAAATAACAATGAAACTAACAAGAATGAATGGATCTCTGCATTGCAATATCAAAGGATCTAATCATTCGGTTTCCCCCAGGCAAGAACCTGCTGGACTGGATCGGGCTGGGCACGGGCCCCGAGACGGACCCGTACCTGGCTGAGGCGAACGCGGCGTGCCTCACGGGCGACCTGGCCGAGTGTTTCAAGTCGCGCGCGCTCGCCTCGCTCGACGACTTCTTCGACCGCGACGCCTACCCCATGACGGAGAACGCGCGCGTGGTGCGGCTGCCGCGCGCCCAGCTGCGCTCGCTGCACGCCGAGCCCTTCGAGTTCTCGGTGGCCCCGCGCGCCGACGAGCCCGAGTGGGACAAGCTCGTCAAGTTCCTGCTGCGCCGCGCCGAGCGCTTCCTCAAGTCCACGGCGCTCGAGCTGCAGTTCCCCGCCGAGGTGACGCAGAGCGGCCGCTACTCGCCGCGATTCATCGACGAGATCAACTCGGAGCTCGACATCCTCGAGGACAAGACCGCCAGCCCCTTCTGTGAGTAGCGCGCCTTACTTTCTCTGTAGCGTTGCGTTGCCTTACGGACACTCTGGTGATGCTCTACGTTGCCTTACGGACACTCAAGCGAGACTCTCTCTACGTTGCCTTACGGACACTCAAGCGAGACTCTCTCTACGTTGCCTTACGGACACTCAAGCGAGACTCTCTCTACGTTGCCTTACGGACACTCAAGCGAGACTCTCTCTACGTTGCCTTACGGACACTCAAGCGAGACTCTCTCTACGTTGCCTTACGGACACTCAAGCGAGACTCACTCTACGTTGCCTTACGGACACTCCAGAGACACTCGATATAGCTTTTCGGACACCCAAGTAAAATTCTCACTCTCTACGGTGCCTTACGGACACTCCAGTGATATTCCATGTTTCCTGATGGACACTCCAGTGGCACTGTGTTGCTTTCCGGATACTCAAGTGAGGCTCTACGTTGCCTCACGGACACTCGAGTGCCTAAGTAGTGTTTCCGTGCGTGTCATCTGCTATGGTCATTAGTTCAGTGTGGTGCATGTTATAAGCCGGAAGGCGCGTGCTTCTTCCCTGCTGAAACGTGACATCGGCACCGACCTACACGTTGGCTTGTGAGGTTTCCCCCTCCAAGTATCTTCTCCAGTGGCTCACATCTCAGCCGCAACAAGTCCTAAGCTTTCGACTCGTCTCTCGACAAGTGTGGTAGAGTAGTGCGTGTAAATATATACTTCGATTAAAACTTTAAATCCGAACGTCACTTTAGCGTCGTTCAAGCCCTCGATTAGCTGACACCGTCACAGCTGACGTCGTGTCAACGGACGTAATGTTTTAATCGAAGTATAAATGTGTGTGTGTGTGTGTGTGTGTGTGTGTGTGTGTGTGTGTGTAAGGGATGGATGAGAAAGGGAAGCGCGTGCAGGGTTTGTGTCCAGTTTTTAGGGCAGTGCTCCCGCATTCCTTGATAATGGAAACTACGGCTAACTAGCGATGAGAGCAGCCGACTGCTGGAATTCCCCTCCAGTGTTTGAATTCGATTTTTATCCTCCTAGTGCCAAAAATCCTCCACCGTCAGCACTGGACCTCTAGGACTTTGTGCAGAAGCAACGGAGGCGTTGACCCTACGCAGCCGGTGCGAATACTCGTGTGGTGCACACACTTTTAAATGACACTCCGACTTCCAAAAGGCAGGGTATTTAACCCACATTCCTATCGCGTTATTTTCTTTGTTGTGTAGCACGTTTCATGCATGATACATATTTTTGACAAACTGTGACACTTTGTTGGAGCCCACGAAATGTGGCAGATCTCAAAAATCGGCTTTTTTTTTCAGTAAAGAGAAGAAATTTGTTTGAGAGTAAATTATGTTGACTACACAATTTTCAGAAAAATGAGTCACAAGACACCCGGTATAGTATATAATATAACAATTGGTGTTTAGCTGCTAAACAACGCCGCCACTCCGGAGAAAAACGTTATTTTATAAAATGGTGATAGTAAGAATGTCAATTCATTGCAATATTACGTTTATTACATATGTTTATATCAATGAGAGTATATAGCTAACGCTATGAACTGTCGTTATTATAAACATATGTAACACTACTTCGCATAACGGAGTGGTGCTCCGCTTTTGACAGCGAAGACAAATCTCAATGGAAATTGCTGTGGTCAAAGTGGGTTTGGGATAGGTTTTCTAGATTTTCTCCTGAATTTTTGCTGCCCATTTGATAATCATTATTCATAGCAATTAATAACTTTCAATGGCTCTTTAAAGTATAGACATGATCTGGCGTATGGAAAAGCATATAAAGGATACTGCATTCATATCTTTATTTTTACGTTATTCTATTGTCCATTGAATTTATCACAATTAACAAATGTAATTCGTCTCATACTTGTCACACGGCTGATTTTTAAATCTTTCTAAGTCTGCAAAATGTGCAAATAATGTATGACTCCCACATAAAGTTACCGTTCATGCTTCTAGGATGCGATTCCATGTACAATGAATGCGTCGTTTTTTTCGTAATGGAAATTTGGGGTTGTTCTCGGGAAAGACAAATTTTCGAATTGAAACATCCGTATTTCGAAACGACAAAATATTGTATAATGTCACCCGTTAAACATGTTTGCAGAAACAAATATCAAACTCTCTTTTGTTGGTTGTACGAAGTGGAAGGATAGCTTATTCATAGGGGTGACGTGAATTTCCTTTATGCTGCAACCATATGGTTCGGTCATCCTTTAATTACATCATGACTAGAAGAAAGCCAGACATTTAGCCCATCATTTCAACGCATCATATTCTTTGTCGTGATGCACGCTTCAGGGGTGTTAAAATGTTCTGGCATACTATTACACTTAGTATGTTTAGGACTTTAACAATTTATAACTGTAGAATTGTAGTTCTTGTCTGCTTCACAATAACATACTCTTATTGCGTTATAATCTTGGTATTTACTTATGAAGTTACTCGCCTACATTTATAAAAAACATTTCAGATTATAAAAGAACCATTCATTTTTATTCATTAACTATGAACCGCTAATTTTCTATAATTTCATTGTTGAAAACAATAAGAAACGAATTACTGCGTGATTTTTTTCCCGCCATAAGTGTATCAATTTCATTTCAATATACGATTTTGTAGAATATTGTTTATAAAGAAACTGGAAGAAAGGTATAATATTGGAGCTCTACAATGAATATTGATATCAAGTAATTGTTTTTACGAATGACTTTCACTCTTGAAATATTCATGCTGCGGAAATTTCCAGATGAATCTCTCGCAGTTCCGTGGTTTATAATATTACTCACAGTATTACCTTAATGATTATTAAAAACCTCACTTTACCACAACGGACAGTACAACCGCTGATAATGTTACACGTGTTGATTGAAGCGAGATGAAATATCTTCACATTTAATCACCCCGAGCATAAGTTTTCTCGTGATAATTGTATGCATGCCCACCGCCCGCAGATGCATCGGTAGCCGAGTGCGCGAGCGTGACGTCAGTGGGTGACGTCTTTCTCCGGAGAAAGAGCCGAGAGAGCTTCTTTCGACGCATGTCCTTCCTCGCCGCCCTACTTAGCACGGAGATCGCTGCTCGGGCTGGCGTCCGCACGCGTGCAGTCAGACGCCGCGCCGGGCGCGCCCTGATGGCAGGAAACGTGCTTATGGCAGGGGCGGCGTCTCCGGGGAGGGAGGGTCTCATGAGAGGACTGCCGTTTTTTCTAACTGCTGTAATTACACAGCATTTAATACACGTTTACCGTCACATATTAAATTCTTACTGTTAGTGTGCGTTCCTTTGTTCTTAATCAATAATTGTATCCTGATTGGCGTAATGTGTACCAAAATGTTTCACCCGGGTTTTTTAATTTCATCGTCGCGGTACCAAATCTCTAGTTTTTCGACGCCTTTTTGTATACTTCCTTATTCTTCTCTTGGTAATACCCCATAAATTTTCAATGGGGTTCGAGTCAGAGCTATTACGTGATCATGGTAATACTTTAAATTGCTTTTTCTTCCAAATTCTTGAAGACACTGTTGTCTTTGTGGTACTGTGGTTCATCATGCATAAAAATGCCATCTTCATAAGGGAAACACCCGAATTTGGGGGAAAAATTCCTTTTCAAGGATTTTTCTGTGTTGGTATTGCCTCATTGTCCCTTCGACGATGTGTAATCTGCCAGAACCTTTCACAGACATCACACTTAGCAGCGTTTCTCTCCAATTATATCATGTAACTTAGGAAAGACATGCATTAGTCTAATAATATGAACACGTCTGTACTCTCAACAAAAAAGGGTTACTTTTTTTTAATCTTCTTAGCTGATTTGTATTTTTTGCGTGCTAAGTACGCACCAGTATTCTGTTCGTTTCCATACCCACAGTTTAGTTACAATTTGATCTAGTAAGATATGGAAAAATATAATAAATCGCAATAAAAATGAAAAGTAAACGACTTTTAAAATACCTACCAAGAGAACTTTATTTAAACATTGAAGATGGCTTTATTATTCTTAACATTACATCCTACAAAGGCTGTAATGTCCATTGACGTATATTTTCTGGAAGTGCTTGCCAAATGCAACCTTGTGAAACACCACGCCTATCAATGCGCGGTAGTGGTTAAGGGATCACAAAGAAGAAATATTTTACCAAAGAGTATACTACCCTCTTTGTCGTCGTATTACATTCTCATTCTAACTTCCTGCGTCTCATACGTTTCTAGAGACTCAGAGCTGCTGTTGCCTAGATAAACAGAGAAAATGTTAAAATGTGAACAAATGGTGGGTGGTGAGCACACATAAAATGGTAAGAATTAGGTGAACACATACAAAAAGGTTTTGTCGTTGGTTTGTGTTGTCAAATATATCTGCTTTGATGTGGTAGGGAAAAAGTACAATTTGTGAGATGATAACTACGAGGATATGTATTTTGATCAAGTTATGAACCTGCGCACTCTTTTTACACTCGTGAAAACGATCACAATCAATCAAAATCGCTCTGTGGAGGAACTCTTAACCTTTCCTCTCGTGAGACTCTTGAAATGTCATCGCCCATATCTCTCTGCGCTCCTACGGCGAGACGAAGAAACGATTTTTAATTTAGCTGTATGGCAGAAGGGAAGAATCTCCTTTGAACTGACATCTATTGGCTTCTTTTTCAACCGCTAGTATGCAAGGGTCAGACGGGAACAGGGCAGCAGGTCGGTGTAATCTTACAACTTGCCTGACGGAAGACACGGGTAAACCTAACTGATGGATATTTTTATCTTCTCCCATTACAATATAACTTGTTGTATGTTCAGTTAGGAGTACTTTATGCAATTATCTTCTTTCCTTCTCTTAAGAAACACTCACGAGTCCCCCACTGTTTTCACGATACACAAAATCTTTCTTCTTAATTAATTTCAATCCCACAGCCGTGTTGACGTCAAGTATTGGAGGAAGTAGGTTGAAGAAGTAGGGAAAGAGCTTGACTAAATCTCGCTTTAATAATTTTTTTAAATATTTTGTTTGTTTAAAAACAAAATTCGTGACTATATAAGTCGTTTGTAATTTAATCCACAAATGCAATCGCTTAATTATAAAATATATTTAAAGGGGCCAACAAAGATACACAATAACGATTAACGAAGGCAGTAATAAATTTAATCACCTCCATCCCAAGAGGAAAGTTGCTTGAGGCAGTACCATTGATATATGAAATGCTTCTTTAATTCTATAAAAAGAAACACACTTCGCAAAGGAAATACTACATTGTTCATGGTCTTGAACTCGGGCACACTTTGCAGTTGAAAAATTGCGTATTTTGAGTTATGATGTTTTTATAACGTTTTATAACATTAATATTAAAGAATTTATGTGAATCCTGAACGTGAGATGCTTGTATTTCAACCATATACGAACCTCAAACACGTTTATCTTAACACTTATTTTTTCGAACTCTAACAGCATTAAAGCTCAAGAACAATAATAACTACTACATTAAAAACTGAAATAGACACTTCTCTCCTATGGAAATAACTTAATAAACAAAATTTGTGTAGACCAAGGACTTTTACCATTGTTTGTTACCCTCAACGATGTGTCATGAAAGCAATAATCGCAATTCGAGAAGACCTCGTTTGTATAATATAAAAACTCGGGCCTCCCAGATTTTCAGCGCGAAAATTTTCTTTTTCCATATATATTGAAACCTTGTATGAATTTATCAGCGCAACCAATCTGCGAAAAGCTATTAATGTTTCACACAATAGCACTTAGGATTCACTCAACAACACCAGTACAAATGTCAGAAATTCTCTCTCTTCTGTGCTCTGAGTCGGTATCTTTGCGAAACCGAAGCGTGAAGAATGACCAAAAAACGGCGCCAATATTCCGAACCTCGTTGTTTCAATGGCATTAACTCCGCATTATACCGCGGAGCGTGACCCTGACAGCGGTTTGCCGAAAGCTCTCGAAAAAGCGGCTCGTCCGACGTTGCGTTTTGAGAGCATGGCGGCGTTCCGCTAATTTTACAGTTGGCTACTAGCAGCCTGCAACGCTTTGAGATCCTCATCCTTTCAGCGAGCAACTGCAAGTGTTTCTTGTTTACTTTGCGTTTGCCGGCGGCGGAATAAGGAACAACTGGCGTTGTGAAAACGCCACTCCGTACTCGTGGTCCACAACTCCAAAATATTGTCAGTTTATAGCTACGTGTTCATTCATTGCAAGTAGTTGTCAAATATAGATCTGTCATATTAAGACGTTCTGTTATTCAAGTGCATCTTGGTGACAAATTAAGTAAACTTATTGTATTTAGAAAGTTGCTGTTTTGCAAGGCTAACGGAAGAGAGTGCGTTGCATATCGTTCTTATGTACACAGGCCGCAACGTTCTCATGAGCATTGACAAAAGCAATAATAATTAATTTTTTCCCAGAATATGTTAGCAATGACTTGTTCATTTTGTAAACTCACTACCTTCGGCATACGTCTCGAATTTTCTAGAATATTTAGCCAAGTTATTAGAATCTGCAAAAGTGTTATACTTTTCTAAGCTTTATTTGAGTCAAATCATTATAGAAAAAATGTGATTGAGAACTTGAACTTAAGTTACTCTCTTGCGTTGCCAGCTTGAAGGTTATCATTCTTGCATCTTACTAACTATTCCTAGTCCTACTCTTCTACTTTCTTCCACTCTGAAATAATTCATCAAGGCGAAAAAATAATGATGTACTCATGTTGACTTTAAATACTAACTATGCCAACTTACTATTAATATCATAAATAATTATTTAAATTTAAATTAAGTTGTTCAATTCTCTCATTTGCATCCTAACAGACTAAAGAATCTAACGGTATTCTCGATGGAGCTACTCAATCAAACATGTATGATTTTAGCTCTACAATTTCTGCAAAGCAATTTTGTACACAATTCCGGAATTATCCGTCGGCAGAAAAGGAACAAATATCGAAAGATAAACTGAATGAATCATGCTCTTGTAAACGCATTTCTAAGGGTTCCAATGAATGTTTAAAGATTATTTCTGTAAAATGAAATTAGTGGAAGAACATACGTAGAACCGTACTCAACTGTTAAAATTCGTTGAATAAAACGTAATGTAAATACCGTACGATAACCGTCGTTTTCGATGAGTGACGTAGAAACGAGTTGTACCAGGGAACAGTTGTTTAAAGGCAGCCCAACATCTTAACATACAAATTATTTATGTTGGTATTTTCTGTTCCAAAGATTAAAAATGTACACTTTCTTTAAACGATTTAGCAAGCACAGCAGTCAGTTGCGCTTGTTTAATTTTCTGTATTTTATTTGTAATATATTTATTGGCTCATAATATTGGGGCAACGTTTTTTTGTAAGATCCAGGAAAATTCTCAATCCTGCTTCTTGTCAATATAATCAGGCATTTCGAAGCATACCTGAAATGTTGATTCCTGTATGACATACAATTTAATTGGTAAGAGGAATTTCTAATGTGATAAACATTCACTGATTTAACATTTTGCGTATTTTGATAAGAATATATCCTTCGAATTTAATAGTGAATAAAAACTTGTGATGAATGATTAGAAAAACATTTCAATTTTCGTAATTTTAATATTGCAAGAGATAGGATCCAAGTTTGACCACGATTATAGAACACGAATCAATGATTGATTGATTGATAGTGATTCCGGGCGCGTCAACTGCTAAGGTCATTAGTCCCGTAAGTGTAGGACATGTCTTTGCTCGGAGGGTGGCGGTGATCTGGTCCCGCTGGATGGCGAGATCCAGCCCCGACCTACCGACGGCTAGCTTTTCCCCAATCAGGTATCTCCCACCAGGGGGACACCGCCTCAGCCGGGGCAAGCTCTAAGCTCCCGACCTGTCTCTCGGCATGGGAGGTAGTGCAGTGCACGTAAGTGTAAGCGTGTGAATAAGGGTAAATGTACGTGTAAGGGGAGAAGGGAGGACAAATGTGGAAGGAAAGATCGGCTACAGAACCCATTTTGTTAACGCCCTGTCTAGCTAATCGCCTAGAATGGACCGGAGCAACCAAGAAGAGGATGAATTTCTTGTATATCGCACTACTCCATCCAACTGGGAAGTAGCCAGTCTCAGAGGCGGGGGCGCCGACCGCCTACTCGCACCGGAAGTGAAGCGCGCGTGTGCCCCGGTTCCGGGGCCGAGAGCCGCATGCCAGCTGGCGCCGCACCGTGCCCCGCCCTGCCCCGCCACGCTGCGGTCTCCCCTCGGCGCGGAGAGAGCGGGGTGGCGCGGGGCGGAGCGGGGCTGGGCGGCGCGGCGCGGGGCTGGGCGGCGCGTGGCGGGTGGGGCGGCGCGTGGCGGGGCGGCGCGGGACGGGGCGGCGCGGGACGGGGCGGCGCGGGACGGGGCGGCGCGTGGCGGGGCGGCGATAGAATAGCAATCGCAGGAGCAGGGGCACGGCAGTGACGTCACGAAGGTCGCGCTCCTTTCGGCTTCCGTCCGCTTTCGCGCCGCCGCCGCTTCCGCCCGCCCAGCACCCGCTCCGCCACCGTCTCTTTTCTCCGTGTGAGACACAGACAGGACACCACGCGCCAAGATCAAATGCACGCATCGCCAGAGTGAAACTCGAACAGAATTGGTGCTGCCTCTGCGGCAACTCCGACTGGAGGGTCTTAGGGTTCTAATCCCGACGGCGGCGGAGTTTCCATTCTGAGCTTGATAGGTCGAATTCGGCCGCTGTCTGGAGAAATTCTGGCGGCCGGCTGCTCTTGTAGATATTTATTGCATTTTCTCCAATGGATTGTATGGTGAATGTAAACAAAACACAACAAACGGGCCATGCACCACTCGCTCTTTCATTTCTCTTACTTGCCCTATCTTCTCTCCTTCCTGGCACATACATACACTTACATGCACTACTCTACCACTCCCTGTCTGGAGATCAGTTGGGAACTTAGACGTTGTCCGGACTGGGCGGTGCCCCGCTGGGGGAGATACCTGGAGAGGGAATTCCCTGCAAGCTGACGTGTAGGCCGGATCTCTCCATCTTGCTGTGAAGTCACCTGTCACCTCCAGTCAAAAAATTATTCACTACATTAACGGGACAACTGACCATAGCAGTTGACGTGACCGGAAACATCAAATCAGATGGAACTAGTGAGCATAAACACCCATCTTCCCAAGGGGGCGTGCCCGCTACGTGCTGACGCTGCCGCGTCGCCTCGCGTTCTGTTTATACCCCAAAACATCTGGGCACAAAGTGAACTAGCATTTTCTCCAGAAGGGACATTAAACAAACTTTAAAAGTAAACATTTGAACCTAGAATGCCAAAATCAACGCCAGAGAAATCGGTAACTGAGGAATCGATGAATTGAATGAAATGCTTCATCTTCGCTTTTGTAGCACAGTCTGAATAAATCCCAACAATTCCCCTGGAATTTTTTTTCTTTTCCAATTTTCTTAATTTGAATATTTCAACGAGTGGAAAATCCAAATTAAGCACCTAAACATCTGTGATCATTCATATGTCATCAATCATCATTGATTGTAATTTCAAATCCGGTCTAGTGTCCAGTAATAAAATTGCTGGCCGGTGTTATTGATCATTCTGAGGCCATCTCACACGCCAACACGTAAACTCGTGTGCCTTCGCGGCGTTTTCTAGCCGACCCAGGTCCGTCCGTCCACGCACCCGGGGTCTTCTTATTCTTTTCATTATTCATCACTCTTCTTAATCCTCTCCACTGAATTGAAACGTTTGTTCCCGAACTCGCTACAAGCAACTGCGGCACTCCGCGTAACCGAAGCATGTGAGTTCGGATTTGTCGTAACGTACGGGTATGATCGTGTTGTGGAAACAAAAGGAACAATATTCTTCCCTAAGCTGTATTCATCTCTTATCAAATCGTATTCAGGAGAACATAGGCGATGTTAATAGTGATTGGTAACGGAGAATGATAATCAAGGGAAACTGATGAGTGACAATAGATAATCCGTGGATTGATCTTTATAACAAGAAAATAAAGCATCAGTTCTTATTTTTTATTTTACAAATATTTTTTTTACGTGAATGATATTATATCGTTCATTTCTGACGTTTGTTGGAGAAGACGTGGAACATCGATATAAAATACTCAGTTTAATAGCGCTGGTCGACTCTGCATTCGTTACTTATAACTACACCTAAATTATTAATATTATATGGATTTACACGTCCTTTCTATTTCTTTATGGGCATCTTTCGATGTGGATTTTCTTATTACACTAAAATTGTCAATGACCCCTGAGTTTACATAATATTTAATGCCGTTATCATATAACAATATGTTACCACCATATCGCATAAACCTTAACCATTTCTTAACCTTTCTCTCTCAATACCAAGTAGTGGAATTTAAGTTTTATTTATTTTATCCTTAAGTGAAATTGAAATTGTTTCTGTCTTTTTGTAAAGTAAAAGAGGAATATGCAAAGCAACTCTCACTAAATTGTAATTGCTCCAGTAGCTCTTGACATCCATGTTCCCGTTTCTTTCACATGTAGTATACACAACCATTATCTTTGAAGAAAATTAGTCCCTTTTACTGCTATTTATTCACAATAACAAGCACAAGGGTACGAAGCGATAGTATTAAATACGTAATTGAAAACGAAAGTACAAAGTGAACACCAGCAGTTTGTCAAAAGCAAGCCTTAAGACGTTGGTTTGCCTGAAACTAGTGGTCACAAACAACAATGAAAGAACAAAACGCTTTTCTGAGTACCTACAGCTTTCTAATTTCTTTGCCAAAGTTTCAAATAAGAAAAACTTGAACAGTGTGTGACCAGAATAATATGCAACCTTGAACAATATTAGGAGGGAATTTATATCTTCAAAATCCATACCAATCTTCCTACCAATGATTAATAGTACGTGCATCAGCAATTAAACAGACATTTAATGGCATGTCAACCCTTAAAGAAATTAGTCAACCCTTGAAGAAAAACGGCGGATTCACTCGCACTCGGCTGGAGGCCATCGAACTTTCCTTTGCGTCCCTCGGACGCGCTCGCCTGACTGAAACGAAAGTCCGCGAGGTGAGGCGGCGGAGGCGGCTGGTGCTGTGTTACAGCTGCGAGCAAGTAGACCGCGTCCCACATCCACTACCATCGCCTCCGCCTCCGCCAGCCTCCTCGGGATTTTCCGCCTCACGCCACCTCCGGGGCAGCTCGTATCGACTCTTGAAAAGGGTCTTCTTTAGGAATTATGCGTTCAATGGCAACACGGTACTCTTGATACGTATTAATACGTTTTGTTTTCGATTTTCTCCGAATCGGTTTTGATACTTTTGAATAATTTATAATGTTATCATGGAAACAAAGGTGCATGAACTGTGCGATCTTGTTGCGTTTGTGTCCATTTATAAAAAAACTCAATGTTTTCAATATATTTACTATAATTTCACTATGGGTATAGAAACGGAAAAACCTGGAATAAATATTTACGTTATTTTCGTGGGCCACAACTTTCGGCGGGCGTTTATCATTTTTCAGTTTGCAAAATTGAAGTGACACGGGCATAATTTTGAATGTAAAATGTTTATTTTTGACCATCCATTATGTTGATGTTGGTTCCTCCTTTGTTAGTACAGTACTTTTTTTTAAATTTTTTGCTTAATTACACGTTAAAATTTTGTTTTACCAAAAACTATAGTAAATTATGTCAGTATTTCATAAAGAACAATAAATTCCTTTCGGTTCAGTTCTTCATGTGCGATTTCCGTAAATCTGTAACAAACGCAAAGAAACTTTATTGTCCTACGTCATCTCAAATCAGATACACTTATACAGTGCATGTTTCCTTATATTTTGGTCTTGGCTGTGAAATTGTCGCATTTATGTGGTTCTGTTAAGCAAATCATGACTTCTGTGCATTTATATTCATATCTCTAATAAACATGTTCACTTTTTTCTTCCCTAAAAGCTTCCAAAGAATGGATCAGTACAAGAAAATGCGGAGCGGTCTTAATTCCTTTTTGTATGGAGCTAAAATATATCAAAAGTTCATTTTAAAACTCCTAACATTAATAACATGTTTAAATACATTTATATGTTCAATCAGTTCCGGGGTATAAAAAATAATTTGCATATGTGGACAAACTAATTTTTTTAAGGCGGTAAATTTCATTTATACATAAAAACATGGATTGCATGTACTGCTAATCGAAAATAACTCATTATTCTTTCTCGATTATACCTATTCGTGGGGGTTATCGCCGGAGGAAATCGACCGACCGCCCTATAATACTTTTTGGTATATGGGAGGTATTGGGGGGACTCTCCGATGCCATGAGCTTGATCCCGATGCCATGATCTATTATCGACTCTCCGATGCCATGATTTATTGAATCGTCTCCCACAATATTTTGGTACTGGTGAGACCCATGTCAGCATTAATACTGATAGCATATTTTTTCGTCATTTTTCACAGAGAGTAAGTAGTTTAATATCTTTTGAACAAAGAAACCTGTCTATTTTTGACGTGTTTGCGTTTAAATTTAAATTCCACCAGTTGAAATTTTATTTCAAATATGTTAATTTTTTGTCAAACCTCACGGCTTCATTCCCGAATTAAACATAATATGTTAATCAACATTGTTTGTCACATCACTATTGAAAACTATTGTTAAATATAACGTAATTCAATAGAACGTCGATGTCAAAAAGCTTGTTTAACCTACCTGCTTGATCAGGTCTTCCACAACCAATTCGTGTTATCTAGTATATAGATTTAAGTCAGTGGGATAAAGTACAATTTTTCAAGTACTTTTCCCCCGTGATGATGCCATTTATCTGTACCCATATCTGGAACAACTACCTCATACTCCATAGGCACATTCTGTATTCCATTTGCACATCACATTTTCTTCTTGTATTACATTTTTTTACTTATGCTTTCTCTTCAACTGCATAAGTAAAAAGTCGCGAATAAAAGAAGTCATCCGCTTCTTAAAATCTTTTTTCGGAAGACAATCGCACAACAACCCAGGATTTTTTTCAGAACTTGCTTGGTTCTCGGACAATTGTTTACCCTCTTTCTTTTCGGTTTTTGACTTCCTGTTCTTTGCTTTTTTTCCTTTTCTCTTCTTTTTCTTATGCAGTGATCTTCGTGACTTCGACGCCGCCACTTTATTTTGACTTACTTTTGATTTACAAGGTAGTAGTCGTCTTGAAACTTTTTTGGGCAGGCTAATTTTACTTTTTGACTTGGATGTTTCATCACTTAATTGCAATCGCAAATTCTTCAAACCTTCGTATATTAACCGGAGGGAGTCACTGCTTGGAACTGCGTTAGGCGCACTAGTTGTCGACACGGTCTTCAGTGGAACTATGTTCCTTATTTGTTCCAAGGAGCATACATGCAATTTTCGGGCGTTCTTTGATTTCGACCGCGTTTTGTGGACAGACGCATTCCTCTTCCGAGGCGTCCTCTTTTCCTTCAGTTTGCTTGGTTTGTCTGACTTACCACTTTTCGTTGTTGCAATTGAAGTTCTGCTTTTGGATCCCTCCATGGTTATACAATTGAATAGGAATTATGGTGGCTGGATGGCTAACGACTGATTTTGAAGTATACACAAAATAATCAAGAGAAACTACGGCAACGTCATATACATCTCAAGTGATTGTTTCCTCATTGTGTAAATCTACATTATTTATTTCATTTGTTACTTTAGAAAAGTCACTGAAACAATTAGTGTTTTAAATTTATGTACAGTACGGAGCCATTGACTGCCTAGAAATTATTGAAACGTATTGAACTTTTTTCAGTACCTACATTATATAGACTCCTCCCATCGCTCAATAAAGAAAAGTATTCATTGAAACACCATAACAAATAGGCCTACAATGAGGAGTACAGAAAGAAGACTCAGGAATCAATATCTTGCTTGCCTTTTGTACACAAAGTACAACGTTAATGGAAATCGCGGAAATGCGTGTACTGTATATAAAATGTCACTGATGATGGCCGTCAATGAAGGTCTGAAAAATCTGTTTGTATTCTTTAATGTATATTGACGTTATTTCTCAATTGAAATATGAAACATCTGTTCTTAAGAAGAGCAACCCTTTTAGACGCTTCTCCACCCTATCAGAAATCTAATGTCACCAAAATAATTAGTGTTCGTTTGTAAAATGCAAGTGGTTTCGTGGTCTGTTTTTACTCGCCCATTGTGTACTCAGCGGTGTCGCTGGGATCAGCGAATTCATTGTAACCAACCCTTCAAAAGTGGTAGTCGTTTGAAACTGGGTAAAGTGTTCACAAAACGTTTCCGATTAATGATTCAAACAAAAATTATTTAACCTTTGTACGGACATATTTGTTGCTGACTGTATTCAAATCTTAACACTCGCGTGTGTGTATGTGTGTGTGTGTGTGTGAGTGAGTGAGTGAGAGAGAGAGAGAGAGAGAGAGAGAGAGAGAGAGAGAGAGAGAGTGAGAGGCCAAAACACGATGAGTTTTGAGATCAGTCTCATCTGAGATGACTGTTCATAAAATTAGAGGATCTTGGAGTCCGTGATGGAAGTGAACATCACAGACACGTTATTGCTCTTAATTAGATCTAACTTGACAACTCGTTTCTTAGGGCACGTCTCTGGCATTCGCCTGGTATTGATCGGGGAAACCATGGAAAACAGCCGATCAGGGCAGACGGCCACTAGAATTCTCCTACAGATAGCGACTGAATTAAATTTATTTATGCAGCTAGTGTCGAAAATCAGTGACCATATAGACATGAAACCTAGGTCTTCCTTCTCCCCAGAATCTGAGTTTAGCTCAAAGACTACGGCAATGCTATCTTTGAGCTAAACTCAGCCAGCAATGACCGTGGGGAATGGACTAATGTGTTGTGGTTAGTTCTGTGGCTACGCGGCACTTTCGTAAATCCATTCGCATTCCATTTCTGTGCACTTAGGATCTCAAATATCGCCAGTTGTACTTTACACGTACATTATCGTGCGGCAACAAAATGTCAGATTGTTAATGTGGACAAGACTTTGGACGAGGCGAGGGAGTGCTTCATAAGTGTCTAAATCTTAGTGTTCCCAAATAATATTTTTCGATAATTTTAAAAGAATGGTTATTTCCAAATAACTTTGCATAAAAATTATATCATTGTGGATAACATAAACCTTACTTTGCAGAACCGAAAAAAAATTTTAATCAGCTTCCATGGAGAGGGAAATGGGAAATTCATGGGAATTCACTTCCCCCCCCCCCAAGAAGCCGATGAAACATATTCACAAAACTTTAAACTAATTTTCTGTAGTAATGAAAGTCATATAAATTGAATACATTATAAAGAAAACAAATTAACAAATAAAAATAAATTTTAAATTCAGTATAAACCAAAAACGTACGAGGAAGCGCAAAATCGATTGGACACTACACATTGAGACCTCTCACAAAAATTCTGGTTGAGCTGCCGCACCAGTACATTAAGATGTTTCCTCATCGTGTTGCAGCCCGCAAGAAGCTGAAGCGTCTGTTTGTGCCGCTCCTGGTGATCCTGAAGCTCTTCAAGTTGAAGCTGCTGCTGTTCCTGCCGCTCATTCTCGGTCTGGCCTCCTTCAAGAAGGTGTTGGGGCTGCTGGCACTTGTGGTCCCAGGGCTCATCGGCTTCTTCAAGCTCTGCAAACCTGACCTCCAACACAACTACGGCAGCTTCGGCCATTCCTCGTACTACCACAAGCCGCCGTCTCCGCAGTATTCGGTGTACCCTTCATACGGATCTCTTCACGGCAGGTAAGCACCAAGCTCCATTTTTAATCACAAAAACGCTTTTTTATCTTTATTGAAGGCGGTGCTTCCCAAGGCATATTAGATAATAATTAGGATTCGATAGATGGGTCGGCGAGAACGACTTGATGTGTTGAACAAACCACAAATTATTGGACAATTTCGTAAGCTAACACACCATATCAGTACACTATAAGTTGATGACGCGGGATTTTTGTATTAATCAAGAAGTGAAAATGCTTCATTCTTATTATTTAATAACAATATTTTCCTAAAAATATTTGTATGTTCATGGTGTTTGCCCACTACGTCCGTGCCTTAAGTCGGCATCGTAATATGAACAATTATAATCTTGAGTGTTCCACCGTAAAGGCAGATTATCACCTACAGTCTTCAAGAACTTCGGTTCAGCATCATTTTTTTAGTGTTCAGTGCATTCCAGCCGTACTTATCTATCAACTGCTACCTCCTTTCTCTTTGCTTTTTTCAAGAAACCAAAAATGGACTGTCTTTGTCACCACAAGCAGACTGGGCACTCGCCTAAATCCCAATCATGATCGGGACTCATAATTATGTTTTAAACAAAATTTTACTTTCCCTCATAAACACGTCACAATCAGTTATTACTCCTTTGAAGGATAAATCAAATCAAATCTAGAAATATGCTATGATAATTTACTATTAAATTGCGAAGGTTATTGTTTATTTTCATTTGTATTACATATGTTCGATACTCCAATATTATTATAAGACTCGTTAGTTTGGTCATGCTTTGCACGTATTGAGATATTAATCCGTCTTTCCTCTGTGAGTGTAGACGGACCTGTCTGCACTCATAATAAATTTAAGCGGCCCAAACTAATTTTCGAGGTCTCACTTCTCACATTCTCGCGATGCTTTTGTCTTGCCTTACAAAACACTGGTGCCAATCGGTCAATTTTTATACTTGTATTTTGGGAGGCGAAGGGGCGGTCAGGGCACGAAGTAGAGTCTGCAAAGGCAGGAAGGGACCCGCCTTACTAAAGTGATCTCCACATGAACCTCACATTTCCAAGGTATCGCTCGTCGCAAAAAATTACCTATCGCGCCACCGAAATTGTTTGTAATTCGGTCTCTTAGGAAGACCGTGATGCCATTCTTCTCTTTCACTTCAAAATGTACCATGTCAATACCTAAAATTACAAAAACATAACACAGAAGAAAACATTTAGGTGAGGGCTTACATACTCTTATTACAACCGGAACGCGTAACTTCCAAACTCAGAGCGATGCTTATCTGATAACGGGGCAACATGACTCTGGCTGTTCTAACAAACGGTTCTGTTCCTCCTAATTACAAAAATTAATTAATTCTTAAGATATATTTTTTGTAAATATTCCGCGCGTTTCTTACATAATTTTCAAAATAAGTATATTTTCATAAAAAAATATGTTAATGATTGTTATGCTTTGCATCCCCCACTGACGCTATCTCCTTTGACAGTCTCGATCGTTGCAAAGAGCCCAACAAAGTGACTTGACTTTCAATGATATTTACTTATCTATCAGCGTCTGCTGCTATAATAACCACCCATTTCAACTTAAACAATGGTATATTTCAGAATCAACCAGAACGCTTCAGTTTGTCTGTGGGCAAATGCCAATAAATTTCTCAGATTTTAAGCACAATTAACTTACAAGTACTTGTATTCTACTTCTTACTTGTATTCTAATATTATCCAACGAATTTAAAATTTCCTTAATATATCGCCAACCTACTTAACAATATAGGCTGCTTCAACACGAGTTTACTGATTTTTCTTTTCATTATAAGTAGTAAATGTTGCAAATGCTTCGTGGCTTACAGCTATCATGTCGTCACATTATGAACATTTTCCATGTACTTATATTACCTGGAAGGTCGTTACAACGATTATTTACAACAGAGTTTGAAATCTTAAAACGGGGGAATATATTCCTCCGTCTGAACACCACGCACTACATCCTAAACTTGGTGCGCTCCTGGCCCTGTACCTAAACCTGGCCCTGTATTACTCGGGCAACTTTTCTTGAACGATGGATTGACGATTTCGGGTGGAGTGGGGGTATTAGTTACAAAGTCGGCCACTGGAGTATTTTAAGTAATGCCAACGTCTGTGAAATAAAATATATGCCATTATATGCCCTCTTAACTTTTTCGGGTGTTTTAAGTGTCTCCCTTGAAGGACCTGGACCTGACTCAGCCATTTCTTTCGATATTGACAATAAACCTGAACAGGGGTACTGCACTATGAAAGCAACTGGCTTGGACTAGCTTCTGTTTCGAGACAACGAAGTTTCAATGCTTGGAAGGTTGTCATCAGTGCCCGCTGCGAGCTTTTGCCTTCAACTGTTTATTGCACAAGGGAGGGGGATCAAGGTCATCGTTCAAGAAAAGTTGCGCGAGTAATACTACATCCTCAACTTGGAGCGCTCCAGTTCTTTTCCCCCTTGTTGTTACGAACAATACCAAGTGTTCGTTTCGGCCAGCGACCGACGCGATGACCAACCTCCTTTCCACAGCGGCGGCGGAGGAGGCTACTACGGCTCCCACTACGCGCGCGACGCCGCCCCGGCCGCCAGCGCCGCCACCGGCCTTCAGAGCAGCGGCGGCGGAGGGGGCGTGGCCTTCAGAGACGACGCGGCCGGCGGCGACGCCTACGACGCGCACCGCCTGGCCTACAGCGGCTACCACGACGCGCAGTAAGCCCCGACCGCCGCGCGCCGCCTCGCGACGGCCAGCTGGCGAATCCCTGGACCCACGTGACGGAGCGTCGCAGCTGAGCGAACTCAAGAACCCGGGCCAGCGGGATCGCGAGCGCGATTCTAAATCGCAGATGAATTGTGCTTCTCGTTTCTGCTGCTAATACCGTGTCGCTAATACCGTTCACAGCAAAAGTCCTCCCACTACAGTACCGGCAGCATATAAACGACTCTGAGTGTTCAATGCAATGAATTAAATCTCAAAACATTAACACTTACTGACAAGCTATGACACGTCTTGATGTCATATTCATAACTTCCGCGAAAGCCGAACCTTATCGCCTTGCGACTTCGTGTGTCAGCTCAGCGACAACAATGAACCCTGGCTGTGAGAAAGTAAACAAATCCTCGCATGCTGATTGCTTTAGAGCAGGTCACATGACGTACCACAGCACGTGACGAGAGAACTGTCAGTCGCGTATACGCTGCCGGTGCTGTAGACTTCACTACTTTTGGTTCTCGTGTAAAGACTAGATGACGCTTCGCTACGCAATTCCAAGTCGAGGGCGCGCACTAGTACAACAACAGTGATCCTGCGCGAAATGCAAGCGAAATTAATTCGGGCACTAATTGGTTAAGGGTCCAGTAAAGAAACAAACCGCGTACCCGTGCCTGAATTGTGACGATTATTAATCTCTCGCCGTAATATTCACCGTTGTACGAACAATGAACAGCGGATTCTTCAATACCAGAGCCATCACCAAAAAAAGAGTGAACGCTTGACACAAGAACGTTCTACAGTGCTAATATTTTTTTTCAATAAAAATACCAAACAATGCAATTAATGTTAATTACATAAAAACAGGCGAATCTGCACTGAAATAGTATCATTGCAATTCAGAAATATACCAGAAGCAATTGCCTGCTTTCTATTGTCAATAAAATTGAATTCACTCCGATTCATCTACAGCTCATTCATTACTTTATATACTTTTGGCATTTCAGTGCAAGATACACCTGTCAATTTTTTATGTGAAAGGGTGTAATTTATACGTGAACATTTGTGCGATTGACTCTGTAATTTGAATGGAGAGCAATGTATTTATAGTGTTGTATTCGTTCTGTAAAGAATGTTTCACATTATTTAATTGGTCTAATGTTATTTTTGACACATTGCTCTTCTAGTCCCCTAAGTGTTTAATACATACTTGTACATACTATGTATGGCTGCTATGTAAGATATGTTTATGTCATAAGCTTTAAAATAAAGTATGAGAATGGTACTCAAAGTAAATTAATTCTGGCAAAGGCATCATAGTACTGTATATCTCTTCCGTGCCCGATTCCTTTCTTGGTTAGGATTATCATTTGAAGGCACACATCCTAAACACAATGAATAAAACATATATAGGAACATGAATCTGTAACCATGTGTGTTTGTATATGTGTGGGTGTGCATGTGCGTGTGTTTGCATCCTATAACCATAGTGTAAATTAATTATATGAAAGATGTTTTAAAATTACCTGATATTCATTCTGGCCTTGAGCATAATAAGAAGTTTGTGAAGTAAAATGTTGGTGCGCAGAATATGTTTAAGTAAGACAACTTATTCAAACAGTATATAACACAATCGTATTGTAATATATCACATACGTACTTTTTTCAGGTTAACAAAAGAAAACGCTAGCAGTAATCAAACACTCTCTTTTAATACACAATTTCAATTTTTTTAAATATGTTTAAAATATTTAATTTTAAGTAGCACGCTTTTCTTTACTTAACATTTAGATATCATTTAGCCATCACTGCAGCCCGAAACTGTTCTTCCAGACAAAGTGAACACGATTCCTTATGTAACTTTGTCCACTCATCGAGTTCAGTCCACTCATCGAGAGGAATCATAATCAGAGAAGGAAAAGTGTCCAATGGCAATGGTGTAGTATTCGCTCTCATTTCGCACGAGGAGCAATGCCCAACCAAAAGCCACCTTCCACGGAGGCATTGAAATCCCTCTTGGCGAATTTGACGACCTTTGGCGTCTTTCCTGTGCAAACGAAGCTGAAGTGATGCAAGATGTGGGCCAGGGCGATCTTCGTCTCCATGAGCGCAAATCGCGAACCTGCAAGTGACAGAACCCGATTAAACAGTTTTGTCTCCATTTTTATAGATGTCTCGCACAAGAAATGTGTTCTACTTTCAATTTTAACATTTTACAATATTTTCACATCAATAACAGGTTGCATGCGGCACTGAGATGACAGTACAAATTGCTGTAGTCAACAACTACGTGTATTTAAAGACGAGTAGAGTAGGAACTACATTTTCATAATATTCGAGGAGCCACTGTAAAATGTTCAAAACCACATCAATATTATTATTAATGATTTAACTAAAATCTTTTTCACAAGATTGAGTCACAAAATGATCCTCTGACAATACGCTGGTTTCTTTAATACCTCCACAAATGGGTATAAGTAATCACAAGTAGATTGACAATCGTATATCTACAAAAAGTATCTAGAGGCACGAGGAATCAAAAACTGATCTTCTATTGAACGACTCATTTCATTCAAATTAAATATTTTCTGTCTTTCGGAGCACTACAGCTCAGCTTGGGCCCTGCCCTGACAATCGCGCCCTGGCAGTACTGCCATCAAGAGAGTAGAAACATGACATGGGAAAAAGGATTCATTCCAACATCAGCCCCTACCAATTGGGCTAAGTGGAGTTTGGGAAGGGAAGGTCGCATGCGGTCTCTGAACTACTTTTAAGAAACTGTTCTGGCCTTCGTCTTGATTTGATTAGAGGGAAGCAAAGAAGACTGCCTATTTCCACAATTGCTGTCCACGCAGTGAGAGGTCCAATTACTTACGTGAGGAAACGAAGTCAGAACGTACCTGCCCGCTCTATGAAATCTGTTGAGAACTTGCAAGCAAAAGCTATCGCATTCGATAACAAAACAATTAGATAAATGTCGGATTTCGCATTTACCCAGAGATCTCGGGATAACAAAGACCCGAATGAGACATTTCGCAGCTACGTAGATGTCAAGGTTTTCCAAACATTTTATTCAATTAGCGAAATTATAAAGTATAAATAGATATATTGTTATTAAGATCCCAGAGCGGCGTCTCCTTTCTCCTTTAAAAACAGTCTCGAATTTATGGTATTCTCAAATATTTAAATTTTGTATCAACAGTCTGTAACTACCCTTAACATTACGGCTGTACATCACAAGATAGTTATGGTATTTGTTAAAACATTCTTGCAGTGTTTTTAACCGGATTGACAGTATTGTGATCTCCAGAATAATGTTCTGAACTTCAAGATGCCAATTATTGATATTTCATGGATTTTTTATGGGCAAGCATCGTTTTATCTCCACTGCTAATTATTTTCAAAGGTACTGCAATGACAAATTTCAATAAAACGTAGTTTCCTAAGAAAGCAATAGATTTTATATATAAACTCTGTGATGTAAATATATTTAATTGACAATGTAATAAGAAAATGTAAGACGTTATTCAAAAACTATTTAAAATTGCAAGTCTACTATTAACATTAACATGTAACCTGTAACGTGTAGAGGAAGAAGTAGGAAGATGAGATAGCAAGGTTTTCGCCTCTGTATAGTGATGACATTTGTCGACTGACTGGAGAACAAGGGTAGTCTAGGGTCATCATTGGATTCCCTCAATGGCCGGTCGCTTCAGTCTTCAAAATTCCCCGAGGTAAACATTTGCAGTTAGTAGTGCTATGAAAAGTTTTTGTAGATCTGCACTGAAGTACAATTTTCTTCGTAGTAACTTGATAATTACCAATAAATGTAGGAGGTAAGTTGACATTCAAATATTGCATTTTTAATATCGCCGAGGATTTGAAATAAAATGCAAGGGTCAGTACGATATGTTGGCAAAATTTAAAATGGTTTTAATGACAGTAAATTTTCTAAAGATTGTACGGGGGACGCGTGGATTCAGTGTATCATGTGCAGAAAGTGAGCCCATAGTGATTGCGCCAGTCCAGAGAGGGCAGGCTACATAGTGATTATTGTAAAAGCAAGTGATTTGTAAACATGTATTTATACTTAGCGTAATAGTATATGCCAGTGAGGCCGTTTTTTTTACTTTTTGTAACAACTCCAGTCTTTTGTTCTATAAAAATATACTGTCTCATATTACTACCCGAGTTTCCAATTCATTGGAAGTGACACTATTTACAAAAATTAAATATTACATAAAATTAATTAGTTCCACGACGTTTAGGTTAATACCGTCCATTTTATATTAAACAGTGTAAGTAACCGCAATTCACTTTTTGTAGCTACTGTCACCTTGTCGGTCCCAAAGCAAAAAGGGTACCTCATATTCCTACCTCTTCCCGTACTGCATTAACAAGTAACAGTCCTTCTTCCTTATTTGTCATCTAACGACTACATCCCGTCGTGTCGGTGTAGAACGCTGGTAGACTTGAGTACGTCTTACCTATACAAAGACGAGGACCCACTCCGAAAGGCATGTACGTAAACGGCTTGATGTTGGCCTTGTTCTCTTCGCTGAAGCGTTCAGGATCAAATACATTTGGATTGCTCCAATACTTTGGATCCCGATGCAAGGCAGAGGCAGCAAACCAAACTATGTCCTCTTTTTTAATGGTGTATGACGGCAGATTTCCTGTTGCTTCAATGGTGTAGTCTGCCACGCACTTTCTATTTAAAAATGCCACAGGTGGATAGAGACGTAGTACTTCTGCAAAAGACAATGACGCCCATTAGATAGTTGTAATACCTGTATTAAGTATGTAATCTGTTTTCAATATATAGATTTGATTTTAAATTTATAATTTTAGTATAAAATCCCAGCTGTAGTAATTGGCAGGTGATACCTGACCACGCGAAGTCGATATCCAGGATTTTTACATCCACGTTAGAATGAAATGGCATTTCTAATCAATTTTAATTGAAAAACGTGCACTAATATTAATGAATAAGCATTTTCTAAATGATTAATATAATAATAATGGCAACAATATTACTTACATTCCCAAGGAATGTATCAGGATGACTAGCGAAACCTTTACCAGGAAATAATCATGTTATATAATCTAACTACAAGCATTCAGAATGATGATGCTGTCCTTTCAGCAAGAACATAATGACCTGTGTACGACCTTGATTTTACATAACAGTGCGTATTTTACGAGCAGCTCTTTTCTCGAACAAAGTCATTTTTAAGTTATGAAGTATGATGGAGACGGATGAATGATGAAGTTTTGAAGGACAAGGATATGATGAAAATAATACAAAATAATAGAAATATCACTTTAGCGAGGTATTTGAAGTCCTGCGCCGCCTCGTAGCTGCACTTACCGTTGAGCACCACGTCGAGGTATTTGAGGTCCTGCACCGCCTCGTAGCTGCACTTACCGTTGAGCACCATGTCGAGGGATTTGAAGTCCTGCGCCGCCTCGTAGCTGCACTTACCGTTGAGCACCATCTCGAGGTACTTGAGGTCCTGCACCGCCTCGTAGCTGCACTTACCGTTGAGCACCACGTCGAGGCATTTGAGGTCCTGCACCGCCTCGTAGCTGCACTTACCGTTGAGCACCATGTCGAGGTATTTGAAGTCCTGCGCCGCCTCGTAGCTGCACTTACCGTTGAGCACCATCTCGAGGTACTTGAGGTCCTGCACCGCCTCGTAGCTGCACTTACCGTTGAGCACCATGTCGAGGGATTTGAAGTCCTGCGCCGCCTCGTAGCTGCACTTACCGTTGAGCACCATGTCGAGGTATTTGAAGTCCTGCGCCGCCTCGTAGCTGCACTTACCGTTGAGCACCATGTCGAGGGATTTGAGGTCCTGCAGCGCCTCGTAGCTGCACTTACCGTTGAGCACCATGTCGAGGCATTTGAGGTCCTGCACCGCCTCGTAGCTGCACTTACCGTTGAGCACCATGTCGAGGTATTTGAAGTCCTGCGCCGCCTCGTAGCTGCACTTACCGTTGAGCACCATCTCGAGGTACTTGAGGTCCTGCACCGCCTCGTAGCTGCACTTACCGTTGAGCACCATGTCGAGGGATTTGAAGTCCTGCGCCGCCTCGTAGCTGCACTTACCGTTGAGCACCATCTCGAGGTACTTGAGGTCCTGCACCGCCTCGTAGCTGCACTTACCGTTGAGCACCATGTCGAGGTATTTGAAGTCCTGCGCCGCCTCGTAGATGCACTTACCGTTGAGCACCACGTCGAGGTATTTGAAGTCCTGCGCCGCCTCGTAGCTGCACTTACCGTTGAGCACCATGTCGAGGGATTTGAAGTCCTGCGCCGCCTCGTAGCTGCACTTACCGTTGAGCACCATCTCGAGGTACTTGAGGTCCTGCACCGCCTCGTAGCTGCACTTACCGTTGAGCACCATGTCGAGGTATTTGAAGTCCTGTGCCGCCTCGTAGCTGCACTTACCGTTGAGCACCACGTCGAGGTATTTGAAGTCCTGCGCCGCCTCGTAGCTGCACTTACCGTTGAGCACCATGTCGAGGGATTTGAGGTCCTGCACCGCCTCGTAGCTGCACTTACCGTTGAGCACCATGTCGAGGGATTTGAGGTCCTGCACCGCCTCGTAGCTGCACTTACCGTTAAGCACCATGTCGAGGTACTTGAGGTCCTGCACCGTCTCGTAGGTGAGCTGGCCGCCGGAGCGCTCCACGGCGGCGTCCACGTCCCGCTGCAGGCGCTGCTGCACCCCCGGCTGCCGCGCCAGCTCCAGCGCCGAGAAGCACATGAGCGTGGACACGGTGTCGAAGCCCGCGAAGAAGAAGATCACCGCCTGCGCCGTGATGTCCGTGTCCGTCAGCTCTGCAACGCCACAGCGCACGCCCTCGCCTTATTTGTCAGCAATGCTGGTTTTCCTATTTTCGAATACGTAATTATAATAACTAAATGAACAGCATGTATGAATGCATTCATTTCGCTCTGATCAATCCGACGTTTGGCAGCAAACGGCGACCGCAAGCGTGGGCCCTACGTTTATTTATTATCTGCGCCATGGGTGAGAGAAATCGATGGTGTGAATGACGTACTCCCATCATCGTAGCTTCCAGCTTACTTGGCCTGACGGAGCATTTTATTTCGGCACTCAGCTATAGAATCTTAAACGTTTGTACAGCTTAATTTCTTTCCTTTCGAAGCCGCATCACTGAAAGGTAACACGCTGTCCATTACCTACTCGAGAGATCAACTAACTAACTAACTAACCAAATAAATAAATAAATAAATAAATAAATAAATAAATAAATAAATAAATAAATAAATGAATAAATAAATAAATAAATAAATAAATAAATAAATAAATAAATAAATAAATAAATAAATAAATAAATAAATAAATAAATAAATAAATAAATAAATAAATAAATAAATAAATAAATAAATAGATAAATAAATAAATAAATGAATAAATGAATAAATAAATAAATAAATAAATAAATAAATAAATAAATAAATAAATAAATAAATAAATAAATAAATAAATAAATAAATAAATAAATAAATAAATAAATAAATAAATAAATAAATAAATAAATAAATAAATAAATAAATAAATGAATAAATGAATAAATGAATAAATAAATAAATGAATAAATGAATAAATAAATAAATAAATAAATAAATAAATAAATAAATAAATAAATAAATAAATAAATAAATAAATAAATAAATAAATAAATAAATAAATAAATAAATAAATAAATAAATAAATAAATAAATAAATAAATAAATAAATAAATAAATAAATAAATAAATAAATAAATAAATAAATAAATAAATAAATAAATAAATAAATAAATAAATAAATAAATAAATAAATAAATAAATAAATAAATAAATAAATAAATAAATAAATAAATAAATAAATAAATAAATAAATAAATAAATAAATAAATAAATAAATAAATAAATAAATAAATAAATAAATAAATAAATAAATTTAAATAAATTTAAATAAATCATCACCCCCCGCCCAGCCAATTGAATTGACTCACGCAGCTTGCGGGCCCCCGTGACCACCTCCTCCTCGTCGCCCGCCTCGGCCTTCAGCTGGCCCGCGCGGGCCTGCATGAGCAGCTGCAGCATGTCGGGCCGGAAGATGCCCTGCTTCTGTCGCTCGCGGATCGTCTCGTGCACGCTGCCGTGGAAGAAGTCGCGCACCTTCGGGGGGATGAACGGCAGGTTGAGTATCTGGAAGCAGCAAAAAGACCAAGAGGGAAGTCGACTGTTATTCCGATCTCCGCAGGCCTGGTTTGGTAATCCGTCCCAGAGCGAAAACGTTGCAATGCCTATTTTTGCCGTGCAATATTTTATTGCTTGTGTAGTGTCTCGAAGACCATTTAACCATGTTTCGAATATCTAACATCGACTGAGATAGCACTGCAGGTTATCGTTGCTTCGCTGCATCGTTGAACAGCACATCATAGGTTTAGTGTCTCGACGGTGGCTGATTTTTCATGCATACCACGTAACTTTGTCGATTTAAAGCACCGTGTCGAGGATAATTATAGCAGTCATGTGTTCAGATATGTAGTTTTCCGTGGTTTCGTCGATCAATACCAGATGAATGCCAGGTGCGGTATTTCCTTCCTTATCCATCTCTTCCTCTAGAAACACACATCACACACATACACACACATGCATGGACTACAGAATCACATAGGCTGGGAGCTTAGAAGCTGTTCTGATTGGTGCCATGTCCCTCTACGGGCGACTCTCGGAAGAGTCCTGTAAATCGACGTATAGGTCAGAGCCGGATCTCACGTTTCAACGGGGGGAGTAGCACCGCCACATCCCTGAATATTACATGCACTACATTTAGGGGACTAATTACCTGAGTTGTTGACGCGCTCGGAATTAACCCTCCGACGGGCACAAACCATCATTTCCCGCCAGCAGGCGCGTGCAGCACCCCGTACCGCGCTCTTCTTTTTCGGGTTCCGCGTCAATAGTCATTGCTTTCATTAGGGCAGGGGAAGGAAATGGTCTTTATTTAAGCTTTTATACGTTCTATTTCATATAACGAACTAAATACCAAAACAAATAATAATAGTAATGAGAATTGGATCCATCACTCGCTCCCTCCGTATCTTGGCACTAGTTACATGTCGGGAAATGAATAGTCTGATTTTTGCAAACGTGTCCCCCTAATGTTTCTTCGGAAACAATACATCTAAATTTGAATTAGTAGTGACTACTCCAAAATCTGTGACATAAAGCTCAATACTAAAACAGCAGCAATGATTCATTCTAATGGATAGAATACGCAAATACAGGGTGCGGCAGCATAACTTCCTTTTTTAAAATGCGCGCTAACAAGAGTCATGACAAACGCCAGCATAACTTCCTTTTTTCAAAACTCAATAAAAACTATTGTGTGCATCGGAAAATATTTATTTATTTTTTATAATGTAGGTACATGTCTAAAGTTTTTATTTACATTGTTTTGAAGATCAAATATGTTAGGTGACGTCCCTCATTCTCCATACATTGCGTAAACCGATATCTGGCGTTTGTCATGACTCTTGTTAGCGCGCATTTAAAAAAAGGAAGTTATGCTGCCGCACCCTGTACCTTTCTTACACAAGGCGAGTGCGGCACGGAGTGCCGTTACCGTTGCAGAGTTCTGATTACTAATGAATAACGGTCGATCGGCAGAGTAAAAAATCGTTATCCGAGTGTCATCTGGTTGGAAATATAATGAGCGAGGAATACCTATGAGCTCCATAGTGCGACACCGATTATTTACATGACAGCAACAGAAATGTAAGACTGCGGCCCTGAGCGCCCACCGGAGGGTTAAACTTTTAATGAAGTATTATATGAGATAACTGATAGTGTTTGCTGCTGGAATCTGCGGCAGACAAAATGCTTACCCGGAAGGCATTATAGGATTTTTTTTCCTTAAAAGAAACATTGGTAATTCGACTCCTCCATCAGTTACTTATGTGATACCAACAAGCGCTCTCCATGCCATGGCGCCTCACCTCCATGAGCTTGGGGCTGAGGAGGTAGCCCAGGAAGAGCAGCGTGCGCAGGCCCTTGGTGTTGGTGAGGTCGCGCCCCATCACGTAGAACGCGTTCCGGCGGTCGCGCAGGGAGTCGCACTGGATGCCGAAGGCCGTCGTGGCGATCACGTCGTTGGTGAACCGCGTGAAGAAGTCCTTCATGTCGGCCTCGTACACTTTCACTGCCAACACACAATAACTACCGTTTCTCTCAAAGATAATTAAGTCCTTGCCAGTCGCCCTGCCTGTCCCTGTGGGATGGAACTCGAGATACGTGCACTCGCTTATTTTCGATCTCTTCGTATTTTGAATAATCTAAACCATACGCCTGCGCCGACTTGAACAAGAGAGGGTAACTACATTTCCGGGTTCCATTTTCCTTTAAACTTTTTCTATACATATGACATAGTTTATTTGTAATCTGTTAAGCAAAACACTACATGATAATTACTTCATAACTATAATGGTACATTTAAAATAAACATTTGAGTTTAGTACGTTAAACAACACGGTCAGGTGTTTATGGTGCCCTTCCAAACTTTTCAGGGTTGCACGCCCCCTGCCTCTTACTGTGCGCTTGCCTATGAACAGAACGCGTGACACAACACACGAAAGACTAGGGATAGGCGAGATCGCTAAAGCGGCAGCGCGTTGTTGATCTCGCACAAAGAGGTTGCAGGTTCGAATTTCACTTGGGTATGGGCGTGTTGTGGCGGGGTAAGCACCGCCACACCCACTTGTCTCACTATTTTAATGTCATCGTATTCCCTGGCCTGGGATGCTTAAAAATACTAATTTTATTTTTTTAAAAACAACTGTTGCCACGTTTCCAAGAATCGAAAGAACACGTTTCTAAGAATAGACATTATTATTTTGACTAAAACTACCACATGCTTTACGTTAAGAAGATACGGTCAAATAATGATGCTCGTAAAAATTAAAATATACGAATTGAATTTTTAGCGCCAAGTTACTTCAATGAGGCTGTAGTAATTGTCGCTGAATATTGGCGGTGCTTTTGATGAGATGGGCATGATAATAATAGTGATGATAAGAAGAAAGTAGAATGAAATATCCTTGCGATATCAATCGAAGAAAATAGAGTTTCCTAACGAGGAGGAATCTCAAGGGGTTGCCCCAAACTAACCTAAGGATTTACATTTTATTAATTCGAATAAATTTAAATAATGTTACCGAGTTTGAGCAACTTATTCTTGGACATCGCGAAAAACGGCAACGAAGGATGCAAAGGAACCGTTCCCTAGTTCACTCTTCAAAGCCAAGGGGGTAGCCGTTTAATTCAAGTAACGCCAAATAAATTCACATTTAAAAACTGTAACTCTGCCCAACTTGTTGAAAATTTAGAATAAATTACATAAAAAGTGACGTCACCCAGAATGCAGAGATCGTAATTACCCATCTTGGAGCATCTTTGCAAGCCAACAAGAACAACGATCTAAACACTTACATGGGGATTTACGAATTTCTTCTTTCAAAAATTCCACAGTCTGGCAACCACACTGATCCACCAGCTTGAAGATATTTCGCATTTTGCTTGCAGTGAAGGCAGGACTAAGCGTGGCGCGCATGTCTCGCCATTCTTGTCCTGAAACATTCGTCATTAATGTTCAAAGTACGTACGGAGAAATTACACAGGCACGAAAAAAACATTGTCAGACCCTACGGCTTCACACATGTTCCTCATTGTATGTCAACGCGCTGAATCCGAATCTGAAGCCAGAATTGCACCATCACCCTCCAGGTTTTTATAAATCGGGAAAAATCACTGGGAAACTTCCAATTTCACGGTGGTATTTCACGATTAAAAAACTGCAAGGTAGTGGTGCAATTCTGGCATCGGATTCGGATTCAGCGTGACGACATCCATAGAGCGTCAAGTCATGCGTCAAATCTTTGAGTCTGGCAACCTTTGTGTGTGTGTGTATGCGTGCGTGAGTGTGTGTGCGTGCGCGCCTGTGTTATTATTAGGCAATCAGTTTCTCCAATGATTATTGTCACCTACCTCTGAGAGCAAACAAATTCTTGGCCATGAGAGGATCCAGTTTCTCAGTTAGAAGGGTTTGGTGGTCCACAAAATGGTCGAAATCTTTCACTGCGAGTTTCTTAATGATCTCGGGATCGCGGACAAAAACGACCGGAGTCATGAACTGGAAAATACCGAACACGGAATAGTCCTGGAATTGGTAATACATCTTTTCCGCGTAATCGTTGAAGGAAAGGCTGCCGAAGGTGAGAGGCGCCATGTTGCCCAGGAAGGGCAGCGGGCTGGAAAACGGCAGCCCGCGGCTCCGGAAGTAGCCGTGGGTCCAGGTGCCTGCCACGTACAGCAGCCCCGAGAGCACGGAGATCACCAGCGCCCACTGGCCGCCGGGCACGGCGCCCGCCGCCTGCCACAGGGAGCCCGCCCACTCCAACATCCTGGCCCGGGGCGAGGGGTCCTGCAGGCTCCGGCTGCTGAGCGCTGCACACACGCACAAAACAGGTAGGTCAAAATCAGTGCGAAACCAGGGATCTGAAGCATTCAAAATGGGACACAGTTACTTCAATGCTTTGAGGTTAATATTATAATAATTTATTAGGATAATATTGATAATTATCATTATTTTTAATATATTAAGTTTATGTCTGAGAAAAAAGTTCTTATCTATGAATATTACCTATTTTCTGTTTTGCTTGGTTTTCAATTATTTTCTACGCAAAAAATCAATAAGAGGAGCAAATTTTTGAAACATGTGGGCATGCGGACTTCTTTTAAGAGTAGAAAAATAATTTGGTAGATCGTCTCTGAAAATTCCGTGCATTGGTGGAACCCAAAGGGCGTTTCGAGCGTTCGTGCAATTCCAGGTGAACGTAGCGTTGGCAATTTACTATTTAAGAAAGCGTTTGACTGGCGAAATGTCTCACTCAATTTACTATTTCTGTTTGATTAAATGAAAAAGTATTTCGTTATGTTCAGACTCGATAAGATAAGAAAGTAGTGTAAAAGCAATATAGGTAGACTAACTATTGTAGGTAATTATTTCACTGGAGATAACGAAAGAGAAGTTGGTGTTCCTTATATTTCAGATCTACTTTAGAACTTTCTGAATGCGACAAAATTGTATAAAACAATGAGTAGAGTTGGGTCTTTATTCCTAAATTCTGAAAATGCAAATTCAGATACTCTTAACTCAATGTACGGTTGCGGAACCCATGAGTTGTATTTCCAAATGGCAATATCAATCATCGAATTACGTTTGCCATCAAAATAAATACATTTCTAAAAGCCACGTGTGAGTGAGAGGTTGTTTACTAGCTTCCTGTGGCCATGAACCTCGATTACATAATGAACGAAAAACTTGTTCGTCCTTGAGGGTCGCTCGCGACCTTAAAACGGGTACAAAGTCAATGAGTAGCGAGCGGCTGCTCACACAATCAAACAATGGCATTTTCTTTCGTATCCTAGCCATGTAACGATGACTGTTTAGAATAGAGTATCACAGAATGCCTGCTGGCGATCGCATTTGTTCATTTGTTCCTCTTATCTGTTTCTCTTATCTGTCGCCTCTCGTGGTCTGATTACCGATTTTAGATCGTTTAAAATCCTCCATTACAAATTGTTGTCAAATACCACTTGCAAACATTGTTGTTGTTTTTTTTTTTGAGGTGACCGGAAGTTTAAAATTCTAGGTATACTTGCGAAGCTGATTCCCAACTGTGATTCGGTTTGAGTGAGAGGCTCTTAGACTTTGAGATATTGTTACTGTTCTTATATTAATAAATTATTGTCCAGTGACATGTTTTATTGTTCCTTAATTTATACACCTGATTTCATTAAATGTATGTTGCTACTGTATTTACATGTGTAAATTTCATGATTTTACCGAAAATGTCCAGGAAATTCATATTGCAGAAAATCACAAAAAATTTATTCATACTCTCATATTAATTTTCATGCATTCTATTTTAATATTAGTAGTAATGTTGTTGTTATTATTATTTACATAAGAAGAGATGTTCTCGACTCTAAACTAAGCAACTATTATAAACGTAAAAACAAAACAAAAAATATTCAAAAGAAACTGTATCAATAATTGTAAAATATGCTCACTCTTCCCGGTCTGAGACTATGATTCAAGACAACTTCATTTTCATATTTGAAATTATACACATAATGTGAGTATGTGTGTGCGGATGACGTTTGCTCGTGTGTCTAATCACTTTCAATGTTTGATTAGTTTTCTAAATGATTGCGTGAGAGAAAAAGAAACCTTGCATCATGTGAGAAAGCACAACACACTCATTTAATTTAAGATCCAACTCCATCTTCATTTTTTCAAGAAAAATGATAATCGACAAGTAAAAAAACTTCGAAATAATCTTGCAAGCACCTTTCCTAAACAAAAGCTAAACAAACGTTTTAGTTTGAAGCAACCAAATATAATAAAATTGTCCAAGTTTACAAACCCAAAAACACAACAGAAGATTCAAAAAAGTCAGCTCTACTAAAATGTAAGGTATTTATGAATGCACTAATTCTATTTCGCAATGAAACAATCAATCATCAGCGAAAATCGCACCATTAATACAGTACCCACATCGTTTACATCGGTTACATACAATTCACGTAATATACAGACCCACATCGTTTATTTTAGACATTACGACAATAATACAAAGTAAAAACACATAAATTTTAATTTTTGTAACATGAATGTGAATTCTACTTATTTTTAAATCAGTTCGCGCCTTGACTAATTAAACAGATAATATTAAAATTAAAAAAGATGAGGAACCAAATTGTTCTCAAAGAACTTCGTTCGACACGCAGGGCCGTACTCACATGAAACAAGCGACAACTGGTGGTTGCGTCACTAGCCGCGTGCAGCGCTGGTGAAGATCTGTTGATCACTGCCTCCTCCATCAGCTCTCAGGCCTCTTATGTAACTCGCATCAGAGAGGGGGCAGTGGGAATAGGAGGTGGAAGACAAAGAAGAGTAGGTAGCAATTTGGCTGTCATGTCGGATAAGAATCTGAACCAAGGGACTCCGTACATATATACACCGTGCACCTCGTTTAATGGCTTCTATTCGATTAAAACCTGCAAAGAAAAATATAAATAACGCAACTCACAAATATGAGAAAATTTGACATCGTTTGGGTTGAATTTTGAACAAAACGAGTTCGTGTAATTTTAAGGATTTAATGATATTTTCATATGATTTAATTATGAATAAATGTTAATATATTACACATATTTCTAAAAAGAAAATTTTTAAATGAACTAAATGACCTTAAAGAGTTACTGAATAAAGATTCATGACCTTCGTATAAGATTTGCTACTTTGACCAATTGTAACCCAGGTGTGAGGCTCCAGAACAAACATACCTTCAGTTCACACAACGGAGAGACGTGCGAAAATTCACTTCTTCAATCTGTTTTCTCTTGCGATGCCGAACGTTACTGGTATTCAAAGGGCAGCCTTACACTTTCTTTGCCCTGTTGGCACATACAGTTTTCCACCCCTACCAAATAAATAAAATTCTAAACTATTTTTTGAAGAATATGTTACTGATTTCACATGTATACGTTCTTCGAACATAAAACTAGCGCAGAACAGTATATATGTATATATATATATATATATATATATATATATATATATATATATATATATATACATATGAATTATTGATTAGTCTAAATACGTGTGCAAAGTCTTATCTAATTCTCTACAACACTACGCCACAACTTTCGAGAACCACTCCACACTCTTCAATACTAACCACAACTTTGGAGAACTGCGCGACATTGCTGAAAAATGATCTTGTTTCTGCTTTCACATGCATAAGTTCTTCGAGTGTAAAAAGACGCATAGTAGCGAAATTATAATAATATATGCGAATGCTTTGTTTGCTTTTTCTAAATATTTGCGCAGTGTCCGATTAAATACTCCACAATACTATGCCACAACTTTGGATATTTGCAAAGAACTATGTATCAGCTTAGCGTGGCGCCTTTAGAGGGTATTTTCATGTTAGAAAGTGTTTATTTGTTTGCAAGGGCGTAATAAAAATGAATTTTAACCATAATACAGTTCCCCGACTTGTCCATCCTAGAGCGTAGAAAGTTAAATGAAAAAAATATCGATTGTAAATTCAAAGTTAGATTTAACTATCGTCAATGTGATTACTCAAGTCGTAACGATTCATGTTATACCAGGAAGGCAGTATAGTAATTCATAGCATTTCACCAATGTAGGTGCATAGAAACCATCAAAATTACCTTTTTTTTAATTCTTCCAGAATATTCTAGAGGACTACTACTATCAATTCATCTTGTCGAAGGTGCCCTAAGTCAACCCTAACGCGTTTTAGTTGCTTAGAATCTTTTCAATTGATCTCGTAAAATGGCCAGTTCATCACCAGGAGACTGAGACGCCTCCATTTGCTCCGATTGGTGGTCCGGAAGGGAATCGCGGGTGACGGACGGTCAGTCGGATGACAGACGAACAGACAGACGAACGGACGGTTGGACGAACGGACGGACGGGCGAACGCACGGGCGGACGGACAGACGAACGGACGGATGAACGGACGGTTGGACGAACGGAAGGACGGACGGTCGGACGGACAGACGAACGGACGGACGGACGGACGGATTGACGGCCAGACGCAGGGTACTCGATTACTATCGTATAGGTAAGATACGATCAGATCTGAATTTACTTTATTTTGCACTCAAAAGCTCGTTCTACTGGTGTTCAATGACATAAAAAAATGACTTTAATTCTTTACTGATACGTTACTGCGTGTTATTGTCTACGAAACGGATCACGATATACTCTACATAATTCACAGATCAAGTGGATCGTGGTTACGAGGGGAATATGAAAACGTTGAATGACGCTACATGTTATCTTATGGGAGGGTATTATGGGAAGGAAATATGAAAATACAAACCGAGTCAAGTTAACATCTAGTTAATTAGTAAAGAAGTAAATTTGAATCATTAAAATTAGGTAAAAAAATCTCGCGTCTGTCACGGGCGTTAACTTGTTCTAATGATCTCAGGCCACAAAAGCCCTCGGCACAATACCCTCGGCCTTTTGTCACCACTCGATCATTATAACCCTAATAACACCCTTGGTGAATAAACAACTATTATTCTCTAGCTTTTGTTCATATAAATTTGAATTTTAAAATATATTTCTGATATTTTAACGGTTGTCATTTACTACTAATTTATTATTATAGAAGAAACATGAAATGAATGAAGTGTCCACACGATTTCTTTTATACAAAGAATGTTAATATTATCGGAGAAAGTGCTTTTCCATTAATAATCGAAGAGGAATTTCAATGTCGCAGGAGCACGTATAATAATAATAATTACATCAAAGGTCAAAGAATAAACTTCAATGAGGTAGATTCCTCCGGTCATCAATTCTGAACTGGACTCTGGTAGGTACGTTATTCATTTATACCATAAATGGATATTATCTCTCCAACAAGCATCGCTTCCGACGAAATTTTATTATCAATACATCAAACATATACGGAAGTCCAAGGTTACGACTAAAAAATCTTCTCTAAGTTGTTTGCTGATAAAATTACTTCATTGAGAAAAGATAGCTGATTTGCCGTTATCTTCTAAAACATTGTTGAAAATAGATAATACTATGTTAGGGAGGTTAATAAGGGCCGAGTAATATAAAACAGGGAGCAGGAAGGTGTAAGATTGAAGGGTAGCATTCGCAAATATGCATGCCTACATTTTCCCGGATATATCATGGATCTAGATTTTCTGTCAAATTCAATTTTATGTTCGACCCCTCTATTACCATCAACATTAAACAATCCACCCTTGCGTTTTACCACAAAATTCTTTCAATTCCTCAAGCCTTTCACTTCTCATTAGGGAAACGAACTCCAAACAGAGCACGCATCTGCAGAAAACAACCCAGCCAACCCAACAACCCCAATTCTGACACACTCTAAAACCCTCGCAAAGATAACTCCTCGAAATAATTCTAAGGCAAAAATGGCTTTATAACGTAACTAAACTCATTAACTCTGTGTCGAATGTATTCAAACCTATTGCGAAAGAGGCGATACAAGCAAATTTTTTTGTAAAAAAAGGCTTACTTCTAAATTTTAACGGCGGATTAATGCCCCAATATTTTACTAGCGATTATCACTCATTGAATCCGATGCTCGACTTATTTGCTTTGTTGGATTTTATTGCTTGGCTATTCTTTCTTAGACATGCAACATCAACCAAAGGTTATTATATGTTATCGGAAGTAAATAGGCGTTTCCAGGACATTTAACTATCATAAACGTACTATAAATAAATGTATAACATTCATGTAAACTATAATACTTTTGCTTCAAAGTTTACTTTGCATACGCTTTGTTTTGCTGTCCTTTTGTTAGTTGTGATAGGGATAGAGACGGAGCTGTGGGGTCTGTTTTGTTAGCAATACTAAACTAGCGGTGCTAGAAAAAAACGAAGACATTCTCGTATTAGTTAGTTTCCTAATCTCCTTAGTCTTGGCTAGCTTTTTCGATTTTGCCCCACCCTCTTCCAAGCTGCTACGTATCGGCGGCTGCAATACTGTTTTTCACCTTTCCTCAATTTTTCGGGCCCCTAATAGTAGAATTGAAATATGACTTTAAGAATGTTATAAAAGGGTAAAGCCTAGTCCTATATGTACATTTTATTGAAAAATTTGCAACCGATTTTAAGAAAATGTCTTTTAAGCGTTTCTGAAAATGCACAATTTGAAACCATTTTCACCCCAAACTCGCAAGTTTTCGAAAACTTCATCAGAAGCAATCGTTCTCACAAATGCGATAATGTATAAAAATGTGCGTAATATACGTGTAACTATTAACGTCGTGAGAAATATTTCAAAAAACATACATTTGTTTAATTTTGAATAAATTAAAATGGCATTAATGGCATGTTATCCATGTATATTTAGCAATATGAGCAAAAAGTTTGAAGAAAAAAATTGAAGCCGATTTTGACAAAATCTGGTTCGAGCGTTGTCAAAAATGCGGAATTTGAAGATAATTTGCACAGACAAGTTTTGAGTTGCGCAGTTACTAAAAGTTCGAAGACAGTAATTTAAGTGCAAAGATTACCGAATATATTTAAACTGAATGTCCAGGAATCATATGACGCACGAGTTCTTTTAAGCGTTTTCAGTTGTAATTAATTATTGTAACAACGAGTATGTATCCTAAGTTCACTATATCATACTGGCACAAGTCTTGGTTAATATAAAACTTCGGGTCTGAAATACATTATTCTGGCAGGAAGAATCTAAATCTATGAATTCGATGAATGCGCTTTACTTCGGAGCAATATGTTCTGAAACGACTTTCCATCGAGGGAACTCTTGGAGAATTTCGAAACATTGCCAGAGAACCGAAGAAATTGCGCAAGGAAAGTGTATAATTATATGTGAATATGACACAGGGCTCAGGGAAGGTCTTAAGATGTTTTTCTTCAATTGACATAGATAAAATTCTCCCAGAGCTGACGCAAAATAAAGTAAGAATTGTTGCACGCGAAGCATATATGAAATGTTCCTAGAAAGGAGTCACAAATAGCAGCAAAAACAAAGTATATTTTACCGAATGTTTATAATATTCCGAATCCAAGTATGTAACAAACACGTTGCCAATATTCCTTCAACAAAAGAGAAAAAATCCTTGTTGAAAATCAGTTGTTGTTTTTTTTTTAATTTTTGTTGCGTCTACATTGACGTAACGCGTCTCCAAGCCCCTAGAAAAGCATGTAGCGCTTGCACTTGGGAGTAATCCTCCATTAACATTCATTATAATTGTCGTTTACTGTCAAGCCTCGTCACGAGAAGTTGTCAAGAGGACCGTCTCCGCGTACGCGTCTATTTCTTCGTGCGCTCCTGCGTCCCACCCAGCGGCCAGAATTGGGAAAGACTTCGGATAGGGAGGGGTAGGGTGTAGGACGCTTCACAGGGGTTGGAGCTCGTTGTGTTGGAACAAATACCAGTTACCACGTTACACCAGTATGTGTAAAACTATGCAGCACATAACTCAGTTCCTTCAATAAAATATTAACTAGGGTCCCATCCACTTGAAAGTAGTTAAATTGCTCATTAACGCACTAAGACTTTGGCTCTCCAATCGCAGTCATTCTGGTGTCCGCACCCCATTAAGTACCCAGGGCGACCTTGACTCTCTCAAATAATAGAGATAAGGGTCCATTAATGAAGGATTATAGATTATTGAACATCATTATTCTTCTTTTATTTTTGTTGTTGTAAAATGGATACTTTTATGAACTGAAGCAGCTAACGCATGTGTATCGTAATGCTTACTTTTCAGTTCGTCGTAGGTCAAGCATGACGAACGACTTTTTTGTTCTGAACACGCTGAAGTACTAGCTACCAGACGTTCAGCTGCGACCATTAGGTTTCTAATAACTACAGACCGGATTTTCGTACAGTAAAACGCTCTAAAACGTGCAGTAAAAACGCCAAAGTGTGCAAAAACATGCAATAAAAATATCAAAACTTCTCAAAATGATGTTATGTAGCCTAAAAACTCCAGTTAATCCACTTGTAATCTTATTTTACACTTTTGTTTCAATTGAAAGTGAATAAAATATGATTTTAGAGTTTTAATTATAATATAATTAGGTTTGCACACGTTATTTAAATACATCCTATTTTATATTTTAAATATTGTGAGCTCAGTCGCTGATGCGCACTTCTCTCCACTGAGATAGCTCAAGCAGGAGCGCCGGATTTAAGAACATCATGCGTCTTCACATAGGGTACCTGGAGTAGGCACAGCACTCAATAATAACATAGGAAAACATACTGGTTTTTTGAAAATACTCCTTTTCATTATAAAATGTAATAAAATTGAAGAAAATTCATAGGATAAAAACAATTTTGTGAAAATATCAAAAACATGTAAAATATGTAGTAATATAGTACTGAATGTGTAAAAATGGCGGCGACGATTCGCCAAGATTACAAATTTGAGATCAGTAAGTAGAAAGACAAAAAATGTGTAATTACGTAAAAATCCGTTCTCAAGTGATGATACATGGTCGAAGATTGGGTTAAAGAAACTAAAAGCAAAGCAAATCTTTTTTTATTAGTTATGCTTAAAGACTTAAACAGCATAATAAAAGGTTCAAAAAACCATAACGCTTCTGGAAATTACTTAAAACTGTTTGTAGCTATCATTATTTCGCATTTCCAGTACAGCATAATAATAATATATTAATGCAATTATCTAAATTACATTTGCGTCATACGATCGAGCTGCAACGCTGATGGGGGCTCACTGTTAGGGCCCCACAATATATCAAAAAGTTGCCGGTTGTTGCCGCATTAATTATGAGCATTATTTATCCAACAATGGCAATATAATGATTATAATAAAGAACTATAAATGAACGACCTCTTAATTACTCAACTTTCGTTTGTCTTTGTGCAACATAGAAGGTACAAGAGATTTTAATAGACAGATCTGACGCTACAGATTTATTTTAAATTGTTATATGGCTTTTATATTATAAACGATGAATTGTCTGGAAATACAAATATCGAAGTGTATCCACTCCATTTGAAAAACGTTATGCCAATGTTGAATTTCCTTTTCACGTTGTGAGATCTATAGTGGATTTCTCCAACGCTGATCAGTACCTTTGACGGACGTCAAACCATTGACGGCGCGTCAAAAGCCTTATTTACGTTTCAGCAAGGTCGTTTCGCTTGGCGATCGTCAAACTAATTGTCAAAATTCGATGGACCGGTACTACCCTAATCTCCTATATCTAGGTGTCTGGATCATCTGACAAACTTTTCGATTCCACAACAAATATAAATTATCGCTCTTTGTAAAGAAATAGTTTGATATTCTATTTTTCCGAAAACCTTCCTTCGATATTATAATAAAAAAAAGTTTCCAATAGCCAAGATACACAAATAGTTTCAATTTTTCTAAACTCCATTTTGTCTATTTTAAACTTCGTTTCAATTTGGTTCATGTCTGTAGTCCATAGCGTAAATCTTGTAGATACAACCTTCTCCGAGAAAGGTTTTGACATTAAATAGGTTTTCCATGTGAATTTTTAACCTGTTGACACAACACGTCTTCTTCTTGATATGTCAGAAAGGGAAAACGCCCTTCTGTTTTGATAAGGAAACAGTCTAAAAATAATGTAAATAACCAATATGCAATATATTTGAGTTAGTCGTAAAATTCTTTACAAATATTCATCTCAGTATAACTTAATAATAATAATCTCTTAATGCCAATTGAGTTTCCTTGTTTTTAAGAACATGTTGGTACTCCTGCAAAGGGGTGTGACGTCTTGTATTTGCTTCCACCAGTTTCACTGTGGATAGAAAGCCGTAGGCGACAGCAGGCAGAGAGATATTCGTAGGAAACGGTGCAGCTAGTCACGAGGGACTAAGTTTATATTTGTACACCAAGCGTAATACTAAACACTTTTTTTGCATTGTTAAGCGGTTCATGCTCGACAGAAAAGGTTAAAAGAAAATGCATAGTTATTTCCTCATATTTCGTGATAATGCGACCATAATGTTTTGTTTGAATCGCCTGTTACCCGTTTGTTCTCAGGTTGCTCTTGCGATACAACTCAACTTCTCCAAAATGATGGATGTACCGATATCATCAGATATAATGATTTTGGGTGGAAATTCTCACCCTGAACTTGCAAATTTAATAGCAAAGTAAGTGTTTTGAACGCTCTTCTCCCTCTCCTCAAAATGATGTCTGTACCCTTCTGTCAGTTACGAAAATTTAGTTTGACGGGTTATTATGTTAAATAATTTTATTTTTTAGCCGCCTTGGAGTTAAACCAGGAGGATGTGCTGTTTATCATAAGACAAATCGAGAAACAATGGTTGAGATTGGAGATTCAGTCAGAGGCAAAGATATTTACATCATTCAAACGGGAACTAAGTATGTTCTTTGATTTTGTTTTTGACACCATTTGAACCTTTTTTTAAACAAGGATAAAGGAGCTTTATCATCAACCTTGTTTTTCCTTCAGGGATGTCAATAATAACATCATGGAATTGTTGATTATGGCATATGCTTGTAAAACTTCTTCGGCAAAAAATATTGTTGGTGTTATTCCATACTTGCCCTACAGCAAACAATGTAAGGAGATTTGTTACATTCTATCCTATTTAATTCCATTAAATATATTAAATCTTTTATTACATTTGGAAAGTGTATTTAATGATGAGCATTGACTTGCATTATCGTCTTAGGCAAAATGAGGAAACGTGGTTGCATTGTCAGCAAGTTGTTGGCTAAAATGATGTGCAAGTCAGGTCTTAGTCATGTTATTACGATGGATCTTCATCAGAAGGAAATTCAAGGCTTTTTTGATTGTCCTGTTGATAACTTGCGTGCATCACCCTTCTTGTTGCAGTACATTCAGGAGTGTGTGAGTATATAACAGTTATTCTCTGGAAGTTTTTTTAATAATGGATATGTGAATAATCCGTGAAAACAAAAATATGATGCATTTCATTTATTTGGCATTAAATGGTATCCCAATCTAGCCATGACTATTATTAAATTATTAACAATTCTTTTGTTCATTCCATTTTCAGATTCCTGACTATCGTAATGCAGTTATTGTGGCACGAAACCCAGGTTCTGCAAAAAAAGCAACATCATATGCAGAACGTTTACGTTTGGGCATTGCTGTGATCCATGGTGAACAAAAAGAAGCTGAATCAGACATGGTGGATGGCCGTTATTCTCCCCCTACTGTACCTCGTTCCCGTACAATGGATGTGGGTGTGGGTGTACCTGTTCATCCTGCAAAGGAAAAACCCCCCATTAATGTAGTTGGTGATGTGGGTGGTCGAATTGCTATCATGGTGGTAAGTAATTTCTTGCCTAAATGCAACTGAAATTTTAAATACACATAGTGATACCTGTGAAAGGCGATAATGTAGATTTTAATTTTTTTTTTTTTTTGTATAAATAGTTTGTATAATTATTAAAGTACTTTATTTAAATAATGCTTCAAATTTGAAGTTCCAGAAAACAATATTTCAGGGATACTTCTTGTCTAAAAGGAAGGAATAGTTTTCCATTCTAAAATGTTGGTCAATATGTTATTAAATAATTTAATATTAAATGAATTGTGCTAATCGAGAAGTTGTGTTTATGAACCGATGACGGTGAATGCTGTTGAAATTTCACCTAGAAGGCAATTCATTAGGTTATAACAGGAAGAAATAGGGAACCGACATCAAAAGTTTCCGTTTCTGACTTAATTTCTAGCTTCTTCAAAATTTCTGAATATGCTTTTTTTTTATTTAGGCTATTTTGAATGCCAATCTTGTTGCGCTGCTTATAAAATTCAACAGTGGACATCAGAAGTATCATAGCTCAAGATGTAAAGTGAATATTCATATTTTTTAATTATGTATTTGATAAAAGTATATTGTCAATTGAATATTGTTATTTGACAACTAATTGGAAAATCCTCACTTATCTTTAATCTTAATTGGTTGATTAACTCTTTTACTGAATCTTCTTAAGTTCAAACATACCCTAAGCTGCTATTTCAACATTTCTATACCTGAATTTAACATCTTGGCTAAAATAAAACATTGTTAATTGAAAGATATTGTATTTAAAGACTAATTAATCCTGTAACAAGTATTGTACTTCAGCTTCTGGTCAGTGACCCCCATCTCAATCAGTTCTTTTGTCCAGTTTCCCCTGACACTTTGAACAAATGTGGAGATGGCCCCTTGTGCTTCTGGACATGTTGCTTCTCTGTGTGTGCCTACTTTCTTGAGCTGAATGTTGATATTCAGAAAATCATTTATCATTTTATTTCTGCCAGAAGTTGATTCCTTCGCTTAGAGCATTAGGAGTATAACCTAAATCTGTAGCTGATTTGCTGTTGCAAATCTATTTCATAGGAGCAAATACTTTTGTTTTAAATTCTTGCCAAAAACATTTAGTGCTACCTGTATTCTTAATTCAACTTAACATGTATATGAATTATGACAGACGTCCTAGAGCTCAAGAAACCATGCACATATTGCTCTGCTCTCCACAGTATGTCACAGTTTTGGATGTTAAATAAACCTGGCTCACTCTGGATGTAAAAATTTTACAAAAGGAACAAAAACTCTATTTTTCCACATGAAATTTAATTAGAAACGTTCTATATTCTCACCACAATGTAGGTGGAAATAAGCTGAATTTCAACTCAAGTTGGTCATGAAGTTATGAAGGATCTCCTAAACTTGTAAAAATGCAAAAAAAGAAATTTGTTACAGGAGCTTGTTTTTATTGAGAACGCCTCATTATTTATGCTTACTGGTTAAATTGAATGAGTGTCCTTTAAGCAGAGACTCACTCAGGCTTATTATTTTCTGAGGAGAAAGTTCTAGAATAAAACTTCTATTATTTTTTGTGAACATTGTTAATATTTTAGATTTAGAAATGTAGTCAGGAAAATTAGATGTAGTTTTATAGTTACATTACTTATGCTTATATACTCATATTAAATTTATCATATTATATAATCATTTACAAAGTCACGTTTTAAGATTCGATAACTTAAGAAATTTAATGACTTACCTTTGACTGAAAAGTTGTGAACTGGAATTTATTTAAAATTGCTTAAATGCAAATACAGATCCATAAAGTTTCTTTTTATTTTGAGTATGACGGTTTGATCTTACAATCCATTTTTACTGAAACTACTAAAATTTGTTGCTTTATAATATTTGCCTTTTTTTTCATGGATCATGTACTGATTCAATTCCAAGATATGCGAATTGTCTTAATCAACATAGATATGTAAAACTTGATTTAATTTCAACAGCTTACTAACATTTTCATAACTCAATACATTTTGAAGAGTGTCAGCATGCGTTATGAATAGACTTGTGATAACGAGGTATCTATGTGAACTCTCCCCTTTCTGCAAATCTTAATGCATATTCATTCCCTGGTGGTTTTTGGTTTTCATGTTATTCTTGGAATAAGAATCTTATACTTCAAGCCAAAATATAGTAATTAAACAAGTTCCAGTTTCAAGGTCAGAAAGGTAAACCATTTTATTCAACTAAGTGCAATTTTTGAATACGTAGTGTTTGTAGAATGATGTATTGTGTCTTTTGAATTTAGAAAATTGAAGTTTCATTTTCACCCAGAAATTGGGAGTTACTGGGAGTTAGTATGATATTCAAATGAGGTAGAGATGAGGTTACACACGTCAGAAAAAATTGTAATTCTGCAAATTTTAATGAATTTCTTCAGTTAAGAATATTAAATGTAGTTATTGATGAATTTTATTCCTAGTTGTAAATACATTGATTAGGAAATTGTTATGGTTTTCCGTTTTATAATTCAAAAAATCGGACAAGTTTCTAAGAAACTCATCTTTTAAAGAAACTTAATATATTTTAAAATAAATATTGTATTTGTCATGTCGAGTTCAAATCCTCATTACAAATTATATAATTTGAGAACAGAGGTAAATCTTTATTTGAAACAAGTGAGCTTTTTGCAATTGAAATAAATTATTGCATGATTGTTAAAAGCTGTTACTTACATGGTTATTTTTATTCTTTTGTGAAAGTTACATAGTTGAATCAAATTTTCAGGATGACATGGTGGATGATGTCCAGTCTTTTGTAGCAGCTGCTGAAGTCCTAAAAGAACGTGGAGCGTACAAAATTTATGTGCTTGCTACACATGGCTTGTTATCTTCAGATGCTCCTCGACTGATTGAAGATTCTCCAATTGATGAGGTATGCCTAGAGATAGCATATTTAATAATAAATATTTTGAAGTCAATTGTAATTATTTAGGAAAATTAGACTCTTCCTGTGGATGGAACGTTTTATATAATATTTTGTTATATATATTTTAATAAAGTACTTTTAATATTAAATTAGGCGTAAGCGAATGCCCAATGATGATGATAAGTGCTAACCTCTGAGACTACAGTAGTCTATCAGTTGTGATGATATATTTTCCTGATGGGATTTGCTTGTTTAAAATTTTTACAAGAGGATAAAATATTGTCCTTTAGATATTTATGGTATTGTTATTATTAATTTAAAATTTAATAATTTATACATTTTCTGGGGTTAAGAGAAACACAGAATAGGTTTGTTTACTTTTTGATGGGTTAAATATAAAAAAGATTTTGGTGAAGGCAAATTTCTAACATGTGTGCTTGAAAATCAATAGTGGTAAGCAAAATTAGGTTCAGACAGGAATCTTCGCTGAATTGCCAGAGACTTCATACATTCCTAAATGGAAATTTCTAATAATTTTAGAAATGAAATGTGTAATACTTGTACTACGGTGAAATTTGTGAAACATTTAATTGCTAATTAAAATTGAATTTAAGGATGTGCACTGTAATGAACTTAATAACAATTTAAGTACTATGTGTATAAATGTACTGTAGGAAATGATCCTGAAGTGCATTTGCCATGTATATCTCGGCCTTATCAATACAGATCTCATTGAAGTTTAATTTTAAGATATCATTTATTGCTCGTTTACTCAAACTTAGTTGACAAGAGTTAATTAATAATAATAATAATAATAATAATAATAATAATAATAATAATATTTATTGAGTCACATATGCAATTACAACCGTGTATGACGAGTCAATGTGATTTCTTGGGTGGAGAGAGTGAAGTTACATTACCGTTCAGGAGCAAACAAGACGCCATCTCAGCATTTGCTTAAGGGATCAGGGTAACTGAACAAAATCTGATTAAGATGGGGGTCATTGGCCTAGAAAAAATACTACAATACTTGTTACAGAGAGATTAGGATATTATACGTAGATAATTATTTTCAGTAGTAGATAATTTACCATTTCAAGATGTTATTGTCATTTTAATGCTACTACTTATTATAATAATATCAATTATAATAATAATAATAATAATAATAATAATAATAATAATAATAATAAAACTATACATATCAATTGTTAGCAACAACATAGAATTTAACAATATTAGTACATTCTGTATTTAAAACTTGAAATGGTGAGGAAGATGAGGCAAGTTTTGACCAGTTTCTTTTCTTTTTTCTTCTTTCAATTTGTACACGGTAGTCCTTCTGCAGCACCTAATGCGTCTAGCGAATCCAGAGAGAAACAGAATGCCAGTTCTTTTTTCTTTGCTTCAGCTCGAGACAGTTAACATGAAACAGAAAGTCTAATGGGATAAGAAATTCTTATTTATTTATATTTTTTAAGGGAAATGTCGTTGTAATTTGAATATTCCTTTTCACTGTAGATCATGTCGTTAAGCAGGAAAGCTTTCAATTTACTTTTAAATGTATGAATTGTGTTTGTCTTTAATTTCATTGCCTAGTTTGTTGTAAAGTGTAATGCCCTCTGTTAGAGTACTTTTTGATAAAGTGTAGTTTCAAAGTGGGGAACATTTAGGTTATCCTTTTGACGGGTGTTGTAGTTGTGTACATCAGAATTTTAAGTAAAAGTGTCTTTGTTTTCTATGAGAATTTTCATTGTGAAGACAACTATTTCAAATATATACATTCATGGTAGAGGAAGAATCCTTAGTTCATTGACAAGGGTTGCAAGACACCAGCTTATGAGTGTTGGTCATTGTTCGCAATATTCTTTTTTGGATTATAAATGTGCAAGTGCTTTCAGGGGCATTTCCCCAGAATATTATTACATATTTTAGGTGCGAGTGCACATTTGCAAAATACATTATTCAAAGTGTCTCAATGTTGGAGCTTGCCCTGAGGGTGTATAGGGCATAGCAAGATTTGGTGAGCTTCTTGTCAAGTTTTGAAATGTGAGCATTCCATTTTAGGTTTTCTTGAATTGTTAGACCAAGGAAGGTAGTTTCACCAGACATCGCTACAGGGTTATTGTTTATGAGCAAATGCTGTGAGAGTTTTTCTTTAGATCAGGGATTCATGAAATTCAGAGAGACTGTCTTGCTGGTGTTTGATGAGTTTGTTGTCTTGAAACTATTTTACTAGAGCTTGCAAAGTTTTGCGAGTTTCTTTTTCTAATGATTGTTCTTTTTTTTTCCTTTGATTGTGTTTGTGTCATCTGTAAACAAAATTATTTTGTTATTCCTTAAAGCCAAAAGCATGTCGTTTATGTATATAAGGAAGTGTTGGCCCATGGATGGATCCTTGCGGGACTCCACAATTTATCATTTGAAGGCAGGAGTAGTATGAGGAGATTTTGTTTTCTTTAGTGTGCTGGAGGGCAACTATTTGGCTATGGCTATAAATATGATTTGATCCATTGTCCAGCAATGCCTTGAATCCCTAGCATTTCTAGTTTTCTTAAAAGTATGTGATGGTCAATAATGTCAAAGGCATTTGATAAATCTAAGAAAAGGCCAATGGGAATTTCCTTCTGATTTAGTGCAACAAGTATGTCATTTAAAAAGGAGAAGATGGCTGTGTCTGTGGATCTATTACTGAAGCCATGTTGTTCATTTGTAAGGACATTATTTGCATTGAGAAACTGTTGGAGTCAATCATTGAAAAGCCTTTCCAGAATTTTTGAAAATCCTGATAACAAGGAGAGAGGTCTGTAGTTCACTGGATCATAACTATTGCCCATTTTAAACATTGGATTAATTTTTGCTCTTTTGAATATATCTGGGAATATGCCTGATTTTAGAGAGTAATTGCAGATGTGAGAGAGTGGTTGCATTATATATGGAGCACTGTGTTTAATACGAAAATCTGGAATGTTGTCCATGCCTGCTGAGAATTTATTCTCCATTTGTCCAATGATTTTAAAAATTTCAGAGGGGGTGGTTTCATATAAAAATGTGGAATTAACAATTTGTGTAATATTAGTGTTAGGTTGGTGTGTTTTATTGTTTAGAGAGTGTTGAGCACTTACTACTAATTTGTGAAAAGTGTTAATTGAATATATCAGCTATTTCTTGTGGGACTTGTACAGTTTGGTTTTTGTAGTGGAGCTCTATATTTTTTCTGTTATTATTAGTTGGTGCTGTAGTCGTTTAAATAATATCCCACATAGCTTTTGTTTTATTACGTGCATTTGCAAGGTACTTATCATTTGTCATAATTTTTGTTTGTTTGATTACTTTTTTTAGGATCAAATTATATGTTTTGTAATATGAAATGAAGTTTGAGTTACATTTGTTATTTGTTAGATTTTATACATGTGTTTTCTTTCTCATGACACTTCGATGCCTGACACTTTTTATTGAATGTATTTGTGAAATACATTTCAATAGAAAATTCCTCTTTCATTTTGCTTTCTTTCTTTCTTCTCCTCCTTCCATAATTCATTATATCAATAAACAATTATATTAAATTTAACATATGATTTTACAGGTGGTGGTGACAAACACTATTCCTCATGAATTGCAAAAAATGCAGTGCCATAAAATCAGAACAGTAGATATCAGTGTACTACTGTCTGAGGCCATACGTCGCATTCACAACAAGGAATCTATGTCCTATCTTTTTAAGAATGTTACTCTTGAGGACTAAGTCCCAAATGTATGTGCACAGTCTTAATGTTTTAATGTGGTGTTGAATGAAACCTGCGTGCAGTGTTAATCAGTCTCCCATTCACTTCCCAGTTACTTGTATTGTGCTGTATAGTATCTGTTCATGTATTTTGTTAGACATCATGTAACACTTGTAGATTATTTTCGTGATAATAAACAAAGAAAAGTTCATATTTTCAAGCAATTTTTTTTCTTTATTCTAAACATGGACAAATTTTAAAACTTAAGCAGATTCTTTTCCTAGATTTAGATTATTTTTCATGTGACTTCTTACTTGTTATTTTCTGTTTTTGCTTGTTGGTAGGTCATGCAAGTGAAGTTTAACCCACTTCTCCCTCTTTATATTGAAAACGCACATCTTCAGTACCGTAATATTACTATTATTGTTTTATAAATTAACATATATTTTTGTAAATCCAATAGACAGCAAATAATTGTACTATGGCATGATATTTTTAAAAAACAGACTGAAATTGATACTAATTCAACAATCACATAACAATTGGGTGTAACCATTAGAGTAAATTGGTAAGCAGTAAATCTGATGTCAGTTAAATAGATTTTTGTCTTCATTTATTTGGTCACCAATACAACTAAACATGTCATGGGGTTCCTTTTTGATAATGCGTTTCATACACCCAAAAGAAATTTCCGAAAAACAAACATGTACAGACGTGTTTATAGTACTACTGTATGTGTAAAGAGAGCAGAAAGGAGTGAACTTACAAACTGAGAATGTTTGAATTTGCAAAACCTTTTTTCCTTCATTGAAAAATGAGCTATTATTGTACTCACGTTGCCTTCATCCCTTCATTATTAATTATATCAGAGAGCTATTGCACAAGGTGATTAGATTCTGTTAGAATGGAAATTTTAGGTTGAGTAACTAGCTGCCCTGCCACTTTCTTGTTGAGGGAGAATCAGCAAGAAGTTTTATGGAATCACAGAAAACTAACACAATGACCAACTGTTATAAATTCATCACAAAGGTTTCTTACATGTATTAAACACATTCCAATCTAATTGTCTTCACGATATTCTGATTGTTTCCCCCTATCACAGTGCTACTGAAACAAATAATTCATTTTTACCTCAATAAATGTTTATTCATCTCCCGGTTTGACAAATGTAAGAAATTAAAAGTATTTCCAAACCTTAATTTATACATGAATAACAGGCTGTGAATGAAACTAAAAATGTACAGCAAAAAAACAATTCATTATTCTGAACTAACAGAGCATGCTTCTAATCTCTTCAATAATTCTTCAGGTTCAGAGGGATTTCGAAATTTTGCAAGGGCTTCTCTTGTTTTCTCACATAATGATTCTGGGTACAACTGGCCTATACGCTCCAAGACATCTGAAAGGAAAATGCATTACAGGAGAAAATTCATAATTGGGTTAAAAGGAAATTGTATAAATATTTTTTGCAATATTCTTCCAATAATTATTTACCTAATACACCGGCCCGAAACTTTGGATTAGGATCATCAAGATGAATGAGTAGGACATCGTAGGCACTGTCAGCCTGTACAGCAGCCCCTGCTATTTTAGGTATCAGAGGCAATATTCTTTCAGCACATCTTAGAGCAGCACCACGTACTTCATCATCCACATCATCCAAACGTCGTAGTGTGGCTAATAATCCAAAGAATTTTATCAATAAATATGTAAAGTTTTAACATATTTTTTAAAATAATGCGTTAAATAAATATGTATTTAGCGTTTTAATGTCAGATTAATCTGATGTTTCCCAGGACTGGGCTTTGTTTTAATTTATTATCCACGTCTTGGGGTAAGGGAGACCTGAGATGAGTATGATGTATTCCCATCAACATACCAAGCTTATTTAATCTGCCTGTGCTCTTTTTTGTCAGACATCTACAGAAACAGAAAATTTTTACAAAAGTACAGCTTCATTTTAACCTCAGCAGGGAAACAAACCTGGACCTCATTACAGAAAGTTAGCATGCTGTCCTCAGCCACCCAAGGGACTTTTTTAAAATGAGAGATTGAATTATCTCATACAATAATGTTTTTGTTTTAGGTTCAAAACTACATCTAGTACCCATTTATCATACAACACATTCACATCTGTAGGGCCAGGAAGCCACTTAAAAGTGGGAATACTTACACTCCTATTAGTAAAATGAATTGGTTCCATGAAAAAATGGACATTACATGGAGGTGACTGTTTGAGCAGGTTTCACTACACTTTCACTCAAACAGCTTGTTTCCATGACAAGTATAATGATGTTTAATACTAATGATCATAGGAAATGTTGTAAAGCAAAAAACGTTTTGTCTTTGAAAAGAGTGAAAGAAAAAATACCACAGAAAAATCTTTGACAATAAACAACTTAATGTTCAGAAAATATTTCATGATAACAAGCAAATGATATTTTTAATCAGATAAAATTTGAAAATTCAAAGTTCACTAACAAGCTTTTCAGAAACTTTACTCAAGATTTAATCAGCAAGATACAAGGCAGGAAACTGTGTCTCAAACTACGTTTATTATCCAGAGAAGTTTTAAAAATTTTACATCTTCAAAAGTCTTACAAAACTCACCTTGAAAAAGTGTGCAGATCTTCTGACCAAGAGAATATTCATCAGTTGTCACATTGAGAAGATGCTTCACAACTCCTGGTGCACATCGCAGCGCAAACAACCGTGAACGACCACCAGAATCCTCTGCTAGAGAAGGTAAAAGAGGCAAGAGTTCCAGCAGAGACTCCGTTAATTCAGCCTAGAATCAAACGGGCAATTCCTTACTCTGCACTACCTGTCAAAGAAAATTTAGACACTCACAAAATGTACCACTTAAGAAGAATGTGCTCTTAATATTTTGTAATATATTATTATAATGTTGGCTTCAAATTATCCTTAGTCTTTAATTTTTTCTAATCATCAAGCTTAAATCAAATTGAAACAAATGTTTAAACCCTACTGAAGTTTCTTCTTTCTTCTGGTGATCTTTTTCTCTGAAGGAGTGAAATAAAAAAAAGAATAAGCCTAATAAACACAAAATGAGAGTACTTCTGCAGGTGGGAGAGGTTTTAAAACAACTCTAGCCCTAATAAACTTTGTGAACAAAGTAATGGGTGAAGTATCTGTTCCTTAATATCGTTTTAGGATCTGCTTCCGCATTGATTTTTAAAGCAGTTCAGTAATTTCAGCTGATCCTCATCATGTGAAGTAACCTGAAGGAATATTTCACGTAAACAATGCTTGCAAGTTTTCTTTCAGACAATATTTTTCTGGTCATTTAACAGAGTGGTCCAAGGTGTCTAATGCTTTGCATTATTACAAGTGTATCTAAACCTGGGCTTGATGATAAGACACATAATACAGTTCATTCATCCCTAATACCTCATACCATGAGATCTAGGTCGGAGCATTAACGGACAATCATTGTCACCACCAACTAATTATCTGGGACGAATGATACTCCTTCACTGTTGATAGTTCTAGGGCCTTGTAAGGCTCTGATTGGATCTGATTTCCACTGATCAATTTAGGCAGATACGGAATATTTTACACTCTGGTTTGCAAACTTTGCACAATCATTCCTTTCTCATCATGTCATTGTCTGTTGAGAGACAGCCTGATCCCCATTCCCATGCGAGAGATGTTCTCAAAACTTTTTGGTCTCGGAACCCTTCTGCTCTGTATTACATTCAGGAATTAGGAAACTGATTGTTGATATTTTAATGTGCAAGGGGTCTGCGAAGTTTTATTTTTAGCATTCTGTATTTCAGAAAAATGACTTTACATGTGCGTTCATAATTACCAACTGTCACCAGAGCAATAGTAGATACTGATGGTTAAGCTGCCCAAAGTAAAACTAAATCATATACAAGAATACTGTTAATGCTTTGTGATTATAGAATTAAAACCATATTCAACATTTTTTTAGATTAGCTCTTCCTGTTTCAAGTTAAGGCCAAGTAGTATTTCTGGGACCCACTGGATTAAAATTGATACACACACTCTACAACAAATCCACTCAAGACAGGCAAAAATGTCCACTCAAGAGAGATACCCATTTTAGATAGGTTTTGACAAAACTTTTTTTGCTCCCAACCTAGAAAATGAAGAGGTGTAGTTTCATGACACGTGTCCATTTTACTCTTATCAAGCAACCTCACAGCAAGTGCAGATGATGGGGAGAATGCCAGAGAAATTTCCCCTGGAAAAATATAAATTTATCTTTGCTAGGAATACAATTAATCCATATTAACTTCATCTATGATTTCTATATATTTATATGTTCAAAACAAAAACAATAGGCAAGAAAACATTCCCAGGGGCATTCTAAGGATTTATTTACACTGTGTTGTTGTGCAAGCATAAATGTTCTTTGTTTCACTCCCCAATTCTTCAATTTGTCCCCCTCTGGAGAAAATTTCCAAGATGCACTCTGAGGGAGTAAAGTTTTTGCACTAATTATTCTTCCCAATGTAATCAAATAAAATATTTGCTTTGATGATGAGGGAATTTTTGAGTTAATAGTTTTGAGGAATTTACTTTATCGAATTTTAAACTACGCGCGGTTATAAGCGGTGTGGAAACTATGGAAATCGCTCTTAGGAAGAACTTCCAAATTTCCCTGCATCCTGTGTTAATCGCCCGGATCTCACAGGGCTCCTGCGGTCACAAGATTTTTTTTTAGTGGGACCTTAGGGGCCGAAAGAAAGAATTCCCTCTTGATTGAACAAACACGCCTAATGGTGTCTTTTTCAACTAAATTAAAGCGACCTGGGGCGTTGCGATCAGTCAAGAGAAGACTAGCACAAGCTAGTCTGTACGCATACAACGTGGGCTGGTGGAATTCGGTTTGGGTTGGAGGCCGGGTCCAGAGCATTACGAACTGTGAGTTCTCTCTTAATTATAGCAAGTATAAATGTAACTTCAAATTAACTTCTCCCCATAGCACGTCACACACAGTTTTTAACTGTTTTATAAGTCGACGCATGGAATTTAATTTGTTGTATGAAACATTTGGAGCATTTTATTCCAGTGACTTCTTCCCTCCTCGTAATGCACAAGCTGCCAGTGGTATGTCCCGGGAGGTGGCGGTGCTCATCCCCGCTGGAATGCGATATCCGGCACCAACCTACATGTCGGCATGTGGGATTCCCCCCGCCCTCCCCTCCAAAGCCCAGCTGGGACAAATTCTGAGCGCCCGTAATGAAGGAAGAGTATGTGTAAGTAAGGGGGTGAGGATAAGACAAGGAAGAAAACGGAAAGATTGCGCGCGGTCCGTGCCCCGTTTGTTAACGTCCTAATCAGGCTTTCGCCTGGTACTGATCGGAGAAACAACGTAATACAACCGATCAGATCAGCCAGCCGCTAGAATTCTCCTCCAGACAGCGACTGAACACACCGTAGCAATGTAGCTAGTGTCGAAAACCCCGCCGCCCTGGGGCCAAGGGCCATAGGGCTTCCCGGACAGAATCTGTGCAGTGGCATCAGCTGGTACTTGGCTGAGAAGCGATTCGCCCATGCCTACCTCGTGGACGTGGTCGGGCGGGTCGGCGGGGGGCAGCGCGCGCAGCAGGGCGTCGAGGCAGGCGGCGGCGGCGACGCGCGTGGCCTCGGCGGCGCGCCCGGCCTTCCACACAAGCGCCGGGCAGAGCGCGTCGCGCAGCAGGGCGGCGGCGAAAGCGCGGCCGCGCGCGGGGGCCGCGCCCAGCAGCGCCGGCCGCGCCGCCAGCGCCGCCCCCAGCAGCGTCAGCACGCGCACGCGCGCCTCGGCCGGCTGCTCGGGCGCGGCGGCGGCGGCCGCGGCCGCCCCGGTGTCCTCCAGCGCCGCCCCGGCCAGCGCCAGGCCCGCCGCGCGACCTGCCGTTAACACGACATTAGCACGGAGAGCACAAAGAATGACTACCAACGCCATTGGGTTAAGTGATCCGAGCGCGTCAACTGCTGTCATTAGTCCCTTAGGTGTAGATTAAGTTTTTGTTGCGGGAGGTGGCGGTGATTTTTCCCTGCTGGATGGGGAGGTTCGCCGCCAATCTACGTCGGCTTGCGTGGTGAGGTCATTGGCCCCTAAGTGTAGTGTGTTTTAACCCGGGAGGTGGCGGTGTTGCTCCCCCGCTGGAACGCGAGATACGGCGCCCACCTACATCTCGGCTTGAAGAGGTTTTCTTCCTCGGGGTATCTCCATTGGGGCACCGCCACAGCCGGTGCAAGCTGTAAGATCCCGACAGGTCCCGTGTGGGAGTTTAGGGCGCGTAAAAGAAGACGAGAGGAAAATAATGACGAAGGAAAGATCGCGTGCGGTCCTGTGCCTCCTTTTTATTGAACAGCGCGTTACTGATCGGACAAACATCGGTAAACTCGCCATTACAGCAGCCGGCCACTAGAATTCTCCTTCAGTCAGCGGTTGAATTTGAAGTTATAAAGCTGAGTGTTGAAAATCCGCCACCGTCGAACCCTTGGTCCTCACGGTCACCGACATTGCTGAGGCAGTGTTGCCGCTGAGCTCTCGCAACCCATCAATTGCGAAACAGATTTAAGTTGATATGAGAATAGGTAAATAAAAGTACGGTGTTGATTTCAAACAATACGGACATTCTCATTATTGAATGCGCTGAATATAGTATAGTCATGTATATTGGGAATTATAAGAAAATGTTACTTCAAGAAACTAAATGGATTATCATAGTTGTCTATTTCTTTTCTTACTTACAATTAGACGACTAACGCTGCCCGGCCAGGGGCAGCGCAAGTTTTGCAGAAAAACAAAACGAACTTAAGGGCTTTTTTAAATTTTGGAGCGGGTACCTGCGGCGCCGCCCGCGCGCGCCAGCACCGCCTCCAGCACGCGCCGCTCGGGGCTGACCACCGTCCACGCGCCGCCGCCGTCGCGCAGCTCCCGCAGCACCGCCGGCAGCTGGCGCGCCCACAGCGCCGCCTCCGCCGCCGCCGCCGCCGCCTCCGCCTCCGCCTCCGCCTCCGCCTCCGCCTCCCCGCGCGCCGCCGTCGCCGCCGCCAGACGGAGCAGCAACTCTGCGGGGGCCCAAGAACAAGGGGGGGCTGTTTTTAGAACGCTTCCCACGCCGCTCGTCCTGCGTACGCACGGCCCCGTTGCTCGACGCGCTTCCGAGCTTCCCGTTCCGATCGTTTGGGGCAAGGCATATATATATATATATATATATATATATATATATATATATATATATATATATATATATATATATACACTAACAATACTATTTTTTAAATAATTTCATAATTCCAACATAAATAAATACTGCCAAATACAGGAAGGAAACAAACGAAAACTCCAGGCCTTTTGGGGAAGGGCATAGATAGATAGATTTATTATTTCTGCAAATAGGTATACAACCTGGTGGCAGAACACTACAATTTACATATTATAACATAATAGTAATACACTGTAATTTTAAGGCAATAATGACAATAAAATAACAATAACAACATAATAAAACAAAGTATTTAAGTCTATAAAATACTTTCAGATCTCTTCAACAAAGGTACTCAATAAATAAGCTTTTAAAGATAATTTTTAACTTTTGGAAAAGGAATCCATTAAATCTCACTTGAGTACCAACCATTACACTGAGTGTACAGTAAGAAAATACCTCACGAAACAACCAGAGACCGTTCACACCAAATCACAAATGCAGAAATTATTTTGGCGAAATGCAGCTTCGAGTGAATGGACCCTGACCCTGACCCTGAACCGCGCCATTCTCCGCCTCAAAGGTCCAGTGTGCAAACGCTACGTGTGTTTGAGTTATGCAATACTCCGGCGCATTAACGTTTGTTCTCCGCAGTTTACTTGTGTGGAAGAAGGCGGAGATGGGAAGGGCGTGCATTGATCTCGGATGAGCGAGAGCAACGGTCCCGACGACGTTTGAAAACGCGGCGTCCGCGGCCCCGGGTTTTTGAAACAATTACATTCGCTGGATAATTTAGTGTCGCTTGAAGACTTTTGTGACTTTTTTCAGCTAACGCTCAGTGTTCCCAGCTAGCTTATTGGTATTTAGCCGCACCTAAGACGACATCAAGAAACGGACGCGTATATCTGCGAGACTCCCGTTATTGTAAATGTGTTTGAGCAGTGTTACAAAAACACTGCTGCTGACAAAAATTACATTGCAAGCCTTTCAATCGTCAAGTTCATTGCTTCATTATTTTCTATCCATTTTATTTGTGCGATATCGTTTTAAATCTGGGTTCCGTTATTTCTATAACTACTAGACATCTTAGAAGATACTCAAAATATAAACTTGGCAGCGTCCGCAGAAGATTCGAAGATATACTAACTGGACTTCCACAAAAAGTTAAAAACCTTGGTGAAGGCGTTGACGCGAGGTAATCATGACGTAACGCGACAGAAGATTCTCTTCTCCCTCTTAAATGCCGGAATGCGATCCATCGAAGAAACAGTGAGGCGTTCATGGCTGAGGGGGCCGAGGCGCACAAAGCGCCAGTGTTGGGAATAACCCGGTCTGTGAAGGCTTCCGGCCGCGCGGGCGCCCAGACACTCGTTTCATACCGCGTTGACAGGGGAGGTCGAACTGGGTTGGAAACCTCTAATCCGCCCTAAACCAATTTGAATGTACTCGTAGGCGTTCGAAGACCAAAGCAAGAGGGGAGGGAGCAACTACATTTCTGATCCCCTTTGTACGCACACAGTCGCTTTTCCTTTAAAACTTTTTTTTACCAACAAATGACTTATTTTACAACTACATATGTAAACAAAACCTAATACAAGGAGAATGAAATAACTATAATGATTAAAATTTGTTTTATGTAGAACCATTTACAATGTTGTCAGATGTTTGGAGAGCCGCTTCCCCAAATTGTCAGCTTAAAAAGGGGGAAATCAAGAAAATCAGATTTACGAAAATAAAATATTTTCTTTACTTAGAACAGGGGTCCGTATCAAACTTTTCACGGCAGTTACGGTTCCCCTGTTCCCCTTGTGCGCAAGGATATGGATGTTCTCAAAACTCTAATCATGATTTGTAACCATTTATTATGTCCGAATGCTGCCTGGCGAGACTATCGGAAAGACGTTTGCCTTGTACGCCTCCTTATAATACACGCTTCGCTACAATTCCGGAATCGTTCGTCAAAAAGAAGCCTTTAAGAAGGCACCAGTGACAGCTACTGTTGGCAGCATTACTGAAGGTTCTCTCAACGCGCTCGTTAATGTCAATTGGCACTCCTTCCTTCATTTGTCTTGCAGTTGGCTCATTTATATACGCCTTTGCCACTTCCTCATGCGATCTCATCGTTCGATGAAAGTATAATGTCTCACACGAAAAAAATTAGAAATGAGAACGCACAATGTAATTTGTGCTTCTTTAAAAATTCCTCTTTTTTTACAAACAATATATTGCACATTTGTAGTGCATGTTTTGTTGCGGAAAGTGGCGGTTATCTTCCCCAGCCGGTTGGCAAGGGCCGGCACCGTCCTATAGGTCGTCTTGGGGGGGGGGGGGGGGGGGGGGGGCTTCCTCAACCAGGTATGTCACACCAGCAGGGCAGCGCCCCAGCCGGACAAACTCTAAGCCCCCAACTAATTTCGCAGCAGGTGTCGTAGTAGTGCAGTGCATGTTGAAGAAGATGACAAGGAAGAGGAAGGAAAGATGGTGGGCGGTCATTGGCCCGTTTGTGAGGGTACTACTCCGGCATTCGCCTGGTGTTGATCGGCGCAGCCGGTCGACGGAATACTCCTCCAGACGGCGGCTGAACTCGCCCAAGTTATCTATCTAGTGTCATGGGCCCTGCGGGCGACTGACCTTCGGAGCGCTGCTTGGCGGGCTCGGCGTCGTCCGCCAGGGCGCTGAGGGTGAGCAGCGCGCGGAAGAGCGGCGCCTCCACCGCCTCCAGCGGCGAGCGCGCGTCCGCGTCCTCGTCCTCGGCCAGCGCGACCGCCCCCTCGCCCGACGGGCCCGGCTGCGCGTCCCCGTCGACGGCGTCCTCGGCGGACGCGGGCGCGGCGTCGCCAGCCGCCAGCTCCCGGGGCGCGCCCTCGGCGCCGCTAAGCGACCGACTTGCTAAAAACAAACAACTGAAGTTGGAAGGACGGGACAAAAGGCGCTGCGAGGGTCCCTCAACACAAACTTTCACTTTGAAGTAAAGGAGAAGGTGGCACCCCAATGCAATAACGAATAAAATTTACGCGTCGTACACAAATACTATGGTCGAAATGTATACTTGAAGGCAAATTTTAAACTGCATTCTTGGCTATCCGGGATGAGCCGCGTCTCGGTCAATTGTACTGACGTTTCGGCCATCTTGCTGTGGCCTTCTTTAGAGCTATACTACTATCCAGCAGTATAGCTCTGAAGAAGACTACAGCAAGATGGCCGAAACGTCAGTACAATTGACCGAGACGCGGCTCATCCCGGATAGCCAAGAACGCATTGATTCCGGCAGCGGAAGCCTACGAACGGAGATTTTAAACTGATTTCTCTTTTATTTTATCTAAATTAATACGACATAAATGTGATTATAAACTTTCTTTTCAACCTTTTTCAACAATTTAAAGTATCTCGCAGACTTGTAACGAGTGCGCATTCATTTCGTCGGCTCCGTACAATCAATGAGTTTCTCCTCTCATGCGGGGCCTCCTCGATTGCGCCCGCGGATCTCGCGCTACGGTACTTGAATAGCATCTGCCACATTATTCCCCGGCAGCTCAACCAAAGGCAGGCGTTGGACTTCCCTTTCGAGCTCAGCGCGCTCTGCAGCCGATGTGGCCTCGTCAGGTCGGGGTCGCGTCGAGAGCGTCTCAGACGATTAGAAACCCTTTCGTCGGTATACCTCGGTTTCTTCTCCACGATTCTCACGTTGTTAAGCGACAAGGAAGTTCAGAGAGGGAGAGACAGGAATGGTATTCGTCCGGATGGCCCCCAGTTGGATTTCGGCTTCCTTGTGACAGCCGATTGTTACTGGGGAAATTCACAAGAAAACTAGAAGGGATTAGTGTATCTTCTCCCTCGACCAGCCTCACGCGTCGCTCCGTTTTGGAGAAGCCGAAGCGCGGGCGAGTTCTGGCTTATTCGGAAGCCAGCCCGAAGAATGCGTGCGCCCTGAGGCACAAACTCGGGAGCTCAACCCCGCGACCTAAAACTTTCTATAAGATGAGCGGAGCATGACAGACCCTCAGCACCAATCCTCATCCTATGCGCGTACAAATTGCTCTGGTACCTGGCTCCGCAGTCTTTGCCGTTGGAAGGATATAAGCGGCGACAATGTTCAACCGCCATTGGATTATTTTCCTTCGGGGCGCGTAAACTCTATGGTGATTCATCCCGTAAGTGTAGTACGTGTACAAGTGAGGGTATGCAGGAAAGTGACCGCGTGTGGTTCCCAATGGAAATTGAGATCTGGCGCAGATATGAGCATCGGCTTGCTCGGACGTCCATCACGGCAGCGCCCACCGGGATACCGCCCCACCTCATTACAAGCTCTAAACTTCCGACACGTGGTAGTGTAGAGTGGGTAACAAGAAATGAAAGGATAAGAACGAGGAAAAGTTGCGCGTGGTCCTTGGACCATATTTTAAGGTTCAGCTCCAGCAACCTTGATCCGCCCCTGACTTCTAGACAGTCCGGGAGACGCCGCGTCGTTGGCAGAGAGGCCTCTCCTCCAAGGACGCGGCGTCACCCGGGCAGCCTAGACGTCATGAACTCGAGCTGCGGAAGCTTGCGTCTACGTACCTGTCGGGCGGTCCTCCTCCTCGGCGGCGGCAGCGACGGCCTGGGCGAGCAGCGCGTGGCAGCAGTCGAGGGCGGCGTCGCGGCGCGCGGGGGCGGGGGCGTCGCGCACGTCGGCGCCGCAGAGGCAGCGCGCGAGGCGCGGCAGCAGCGGGCGCAGCGCCACGGGCGGCGCCGCGCGCACCAGCGCGGCCAGCAGCCGCAGGCGGCCGCGCGTCGGCGCCGCGTCGCCCTCCTCCCACAGCAGCAGCTTGGCCCACGACGCCGCCGGCACGAACGCGCCCAGCGCCTCGCCGGCCGACACCGCCTGCAACAGCTTTCCCTCGCACCCGCTTCCCACATTCCCCCTTTCACCTTTGGCTACCTAGGAAGGCGAAGACCGATCAGCAATTGTTGATTGCATCCTATGATCATCTTTGCCTCGCACCCGCTTCCCACATTCCCCCTTTCACCTTTGGCTACCTAGGAAGGCGAAGACCGATCAGCAATTGTTGATTGCATCCTATGATCATCTTTGCCTCGCACCCGCTTCCCACATTCCCCCTTTCACCTTTGGCTACCTAGGAAGGCGAAGACCGATCAGCAATTGTTGATTGCATCCTATGATCATCTTTGCCTCGCACCCGCTTCCCGCATTCCCCCTTTCACCTTTGGCTACCTAGGAAGGCGAAGACCGATCAGCAATTGTTGATTGCATCCTATGATCATCTTTGCCTCGCACCCGCTTCCCACATTCCCCCTTTCACCTTTGGCTACCTAGCAAGGCGAAGACCGATCAGCAATTGTTGATTGCATCCTATGATCATCTTTGCCTCGCACCCGCTTCCCACATTCCCCCTTTCACCTTTGGCTACCTAGGAAGGCGAAGACCGATCAGCAATTGTTGATTGCATCCTATGATCATCTTTGCCTCGCACCCGCTTCCCACATTCCCCCTTTCACCTTTGGCTACCTAGGAAGGCGAAGACCGATCAGCAATTGTTGATTGCATCCTATGATCATCTTTGCCTCGCACCCGCTTCCCACATTCCCCCTTTCACCTTTGGCTACCTTGGAAGGCGAAGACCGATCAGCAATTGTTGATTGCATCCTATGATCATCTTTGCCTCGCACCCGCTTCCCAGATTCCCCCTTTCACCTTTGGCTACCTAGGAAGGCGAAGACCGATCAGCAATTGTTGATTGCATCCTATGATCATCTTTGCCTCGCACCCGCTTCCCACATTCCCCCTTTCACCTTTGGCTACCTAGGAAGGCGAAGACCGATCAGCAATTGTTGATTGCATCCTATGATCATCTTTGCCTCGCACCCGCTTCCCACATTCCCCCTTTCACCTTTGGCTACCTAGGAAGGCGAAGACCGATCAGCAATTGTTGATTGCATCCTATGATCATCTTTGCCTCGCACCCGCTTCCCGCATTCCCCCTTTCACCTTTGGCTACCTAGGAAGGCGAAGACCGATCAGCAATTGTTGATTGCATCCTATGATCATCTTTGCCTCGCACCCGCTTCCCACATTCCCCCTTTCACCTTTGGCTACCTAGCAAGGCGAAGACCGATCAGCAATTGTTGATTGCATCCTATGATCATCTTTGCCTCGCACCCGCTTTCCACATTCCCCCTTTCACGTTTGGCTACCTAGGAAGGCGTAGACCCATCAGGAATTGTTGTTTGCATCCTACTATCATCTTTCCCTCGCACCCGCTTCCCAGATTCCCCCTTTCACGTTTGGCTACCTAGGAAGGCGTAGACCCATCAGGAATTGTTGATTGCATCCTACGATCATCTTTCCCTCGCACCCGCTTCCCAGATTCCCCCTTTCACCTCTGGTTACCTAGGAAGGCGTAGACGGATGAGGAATTGTTGATTGCATCCTACAAAACCCTCTCACCCGCTTCCCGGTTTTTCCGTCACGTTTGGCTCCAACCTCGGTAGGTAGCGAAAATTATTCATAAAAGTACCACTTTTAGTTTAAATAAATGTCAATAAATATGCGGAAAAGAAAAATAATCGAAAATATGTACTTTTACTCACACTTGTTGCTACTCGCAGGTCCTCATCTTCCGAGGCAAGTGACAATGCATCTGCAAGGGCTGGTAAGTAGTGAGTGGAATTTGATTCAGCAAGAATAATAAATGTTCTAATCAACTGAGCTGCTCGAAGTCTGACGTCGGGTCGCCAGTCCTTCAATTCCTTCGCCAGAGCCGGGACAAAAACGTAAAGAAAACGGCTAGCCAATGATCGACAACCAAGTGATGGTCGTACAACTGAAAAAAATTAATGCTACCAGTGCTGATTGAATTCAAATTCTGCTTCAAAAAAATGCAGCCAAAAAACTACAATATTTTGATGATGTTAATATAACAAAACAAATGGAAAAGGTAAAATTTCCTACAAGAAACCTATATTTTTTGTACACAATAATTTAATAATATCCAAATACTTCAAATTTTTTTTTTCGTTATTTATCTCCTGTTATTTATTTTCAAACAATATTTTTCAAAAATAGATGTGAAAATGAGAATTTACACATTAATGTTTACAAATTATAAATATAATTTCTTCAGAAAAAAATTATAATAAAAAGAACTCACTGCTAGTAGGATAATGCGTTAAGCTATCTGGAAGGTAGTTTATTTTGTCTTTCATACTTTCATCATTCTCATTTAAGTATTGTTGTCCAATGGCTGACCACAATTGTTCAGTCAAAGCACGTATTTCAGGAACAGGGTCATGAACTCTGAAACATTTATAAAACTAATTAATAATAATCATTGAGTATCAAATACCATCAAAAATAAACTGCATCACAGTTTTTTTTGCACAATGGTTGTCAATTTTGTTGAACTGAAAATGCCTTCATTGAACAAATAGTATTGTAAAATTATCGCCACTTAAGACTTTCAGAAACAGAATTTTAAAACATTACAGTTTCTATCATTATCAGTGAAAAGGAAATACATTTGAGTCTTCAATTCAAAAATAATATTTAAGCTATCTCTTTTCTATTCTCTACCTTAACAAAGTGGATGTAATTAAACAAAATTTGAAGCTTGAAATTTAACTAACAGATAGATGAAATAAATGTGGAAACAGTACTAAAATTCAAAGATTCGCATGTCATACTCAATCCTAAATTGAAATTCAAACATGACATTGAGTACATCATAGGTAAAGCCTCCTTTAGGCTGGGTTTGATTTTCAGAATGAGTAATGATTTCAATAATATCTATATTATGAGACTCTATATGTATCTCTTGTGAGTCCTATCATGATGTATTTTTCCATCAATTTGGGCTCCTTACTATATTTATTTTTTTAAAAAAATTAGTTTGTCAAACATAAAGATCTGCAACATATGGTATGGAGATTATTCTTGGAATCTCTGCCATTGATGCATATTCTAATGACTATTCTCACATACGAAATGTTATGAACCTAAGCTTTTTGTCATCACATATGAAATTAAATGATATAATACTTTGTTTAACAAGTAAATAACTTTGAAGATTGTCCATTTTTACTATACATATAAACCAAATTGTGCAACAAAGAGACAATTTAATGCTTCTTTATGAAGAATACATCAGCATAGAAATTATATAAACGCATGTATTGCCACTGATATTGATTTCAATCTTTACTTAACTTCTGTAATTTCTTTTGTCAATCTAATCAAAGATTAATAATTAATTGCCATTATTCTGATTATGTAATTTTCAGTGATTACTATATGAATAAATAAATAAAGCAAGATTGAACTAGAATGTTAAAATATCTATTTTTCTTTCCTTAATTATCTTCATGAACCATTAAGATTTGGCACTTTCATTAGTTTTGCAAGATATTTTTAAAATAACAATTACAAGATTATAAGATTTTTAACATAGATTCAGCTAAATTTAACTTAGATTCTGCAGATTCTCTTCTCGACACGGCATCACCCGGCTAGCCAAAAGCCTTCACATGACTCTGACTGCAGAAGACTATAATGACAATTAATTTAGATTCAGCAGAAAAAATAAATATGATTACACTGAATTTAATATTATGAATTTATACATTATAAAATTTCTTTTGATATCCGTTACTTTTTTCAAATAATTTATAACAACAAGAAGTATTACACACAGATCATTTATCTTTTTTTAGGTGGCTCATTACTGAAACACGGAATTTCATTATATACAACATTTTATTTAAAATCTTTAATTTTGCAATTGTGCAAAATTTAGCTTGTTAGACCAATCATCTCACAAGATGTTACTCAGACAAACAAGAGATAAAATTCTGTTATTATATACTGCAGATCGAAAATCAAAAACAATTATTCTACATGTGAATTATTTAGTAAAGTGTGCAAACATAAAAAGTACATAATATTTACCTACTTTAATATTTAGCTTATCTTATACAAAATGCTGAGCATTATTTAAAAACATCTAGGAAAGTTTTATTTATTGTTGTTGGAAATTAAATGTAGAATAATTCTGAAAAACCACTTCCTATTTTGCCATAAAGAAATGTGAGAATTAAACAATATGAATCCTACATTACATGCCAAATAATTTTGATCTGGGAATCATACCCAGTAAGTAGAAGAGGCAGAAAACGAGCAAAAAATGAGTAGCGGTCTGGCATGTTCAGGAGCCACTCTCCCACTACCTCAATGACAGCCCGACGGACAGTTGGTGTTTGGTCAAAGAGACGTTCAGCTAGAGGCACTAGAGCAGGTTCAAGTGCTTTGGTGTCACCCCGAACAAACAACTCTCCTGCACATAAGCAAGCAAATATGAGCACTTTTACAATCTTTATAAAGATCCTCAAAAAATGAAATACATAATTCAATCCTTTTGATTTTTAAATTTTTTTTTTCACTAACCTCTTCAAAAAGAAAGATCCAAATAATATAGTGAAATATTTTATTAATTTAAATTAAATTACCATTTATTATTGACAATTACATTGAAAATTCATGATCCAATCCATAAACAATATCAAAGTTCAACAAACCTGTAGCATAAATTGCTGCAATTCGAATTCTGGAATGTTGGAAGTTAAAATTTTGCAAAATTGCCTTTGCCAATGCAGCTGTGTGGGAGAACAGTTCTCGAGGAATAGCTTTTGAAAGATCACAAACACAATCACATGATTCCTTTTTTATCTTTGGGAAAGGATCGTTTAAAGTCTTCAGTAGTATTTGGACCAGTTCCTCTACATAATGTGATAGACATGATTTAAATCTTTTAATAATTAGATGATATAATTCCATCAACAACAGGCGCACTTCCTCTGAAGGCTCCACAATCTCGATGTTACCTAGTCTTTGCACTAATATAGGCACAATATAAGGAAAATAGCTGTCATTGGTTTCAGGAAGAACTTTTAATATATCAGTTATGATATTAATTGACAGTTCTCTACAACTCTCTGCTTTATCACTGAAGCAACGCAGTAAATGTTTATAAACATGCTTAACTTTCACATCAAATTGTAATTCGGATTTATCATCAAACACTGCCACTTTTAATTCTTCAAGAGCTTTTCTTCTTCTTCTCTTGTCATCACTTTCCAGAGCATTGCAATATTTTGATAAGGACGATACTGGTAGTGAATCTGCAGAAATTGACATTTTCACGAATGCGAATTGTAAACAAAATTCAGTATAAAAATACTGTCACGTCATTAATCTGAACTTCAAACACTTCTGTAGATCGCCATTTGTAAACAACGCGCCGTTCCTTTGGCAACAAGGACACTTGTACTACTAAGATATTTCATTTAATTATAATTCATGAATGAAATATAAACATTTTATTAATAAAATATTTTATGTTTGAAGAAACGTATTTCACTTTCAAATTTATTAACCTTTTAGCACATGCCTCCCGCGTTGCCACGTTCAATCCCCACCCCTTTCCGCTACGAAACGAAAAGCGAGCCGCTTGTCGATTTCGATAAATCGGCATTTGATGAATTTTATCGAAGGCTGGGAAGGGCTGGTCGAAGATCCTGAAAGTAGGTGGAGTCATCTTTACGTCGTTTTGTATGCGAAGTGTTCTTAGATTTTGAATTACCGTTGCTGTATATTAGTTTGGTCGGTAAGTGTTTTCATATACCTCATTTTACGTCACGCATTCATTAGACATATTTGCTCCTCACTTCCATCATGGATATTCCCTCTAATTATTGAGCGTTCTGTCAGTGCTTTTCCCTTCTACCCGCTATCTGTTTCAGAAAATCATGTCTGATACTCCGGCGGAAGGCATTGAAAATCTTAGTATTAACACACCGGAGGAAGAAATTGAATCAAACTACAAACCACCTCCTGAGAAAACTATTGAAGAAATTCTAGAAGCGGACAAAGAAGACGAAAGTCTACAAAAATATAAAGAAGCTCTCCTGGGTGAAGCAAAGACCGGGAAAGTCATAGTTGGTAAGAAAAACCCCGCTTTATTCACCCATTTATTGTTTTTTCATATATTCTCATCTCGTGTTGCCTTCTCAGATCCTGAAGATCCTCGTAAGGTGATTGTGAAGAAATTGGTACTGTGTGCCACTGATCGCCCGGACGTGGAATTGGACCTCACCGGTGACTTGACTCAGCTCAAGAAACAGGTCTTGTATAGTGTAAAAGTTATATAAATGTTTCAAAAGTAGTTGTCGTTATAACATGACTTATATTAGAATTATTCTAGTAGCTTTGCATATTGTCATGACTGTAATAATGTGTGGTATTCTTATTCATACAAAATAAAGCAGGGTGTCTTTTTAGATGTAGATAAATTAACTCGAGAACTAGTTGAGTGTTAAAAGAAAACAAATGCATGTGATTCTAATAAACACATGTAATATTTAAATTCTGCCGAAGTCATACAAAATTTGCTATATAGTTATTGTTGACCGTTTTCTCTATTCTTGACATCTATCACATTTCTGGGTGCAGGTATTCACCATCAAGGAGGGGGTGTCTTACAAAATTCGGATTGAATTCATTGTTCAACGTGAGATTGTGCATGGGTTGAAATACGTGCAGAAAACGTACAGAATGGGAGTCCCAGGTGAGTTGGAAAAATGTCTATATGTTACTGAAATATGGTTTTCTACTTCAAATATCAATTAGAGCTCGATTAATTGATTGCTTGCAGTGCATGTATTTATTAGCTTCCAGTATTTTGTAATTCATTAACAGTTTATTCCTATTCGGGTGTGGACTGACGACCTATGGTTTTAGGTTTGGTTAGTAGGCACTATTTGCTTGAAAACAAGGCTAACAACCTAGATAATAGCTTCTATTACCCAATTCCCAAGGACCATAATTCCTGGCATTATTTTATAAAATTACTAATTTCAAGCCAATTCTTTATTTTTCATTGCACACGTGGATTATCCAGCTACACCAGGTAAGGATAGGGTAAATTACTGTCAGAAGGAATATTGCATGTAATTCTTTCAATGATTCCACGTTAACTCTACTTTAACACAAGCAGTTAATATATTTGGGCTGTTGTTGCAATTTTATAAGCACTTAATGCTTGTTCTCTCATTAAATAATAGTTTAAGCAATGGCAATCAAGTTTTAGAAATTGTATGTAATCTTGCTTTTTGAATGCTCATTATGGCTTGTTCTTATTTACCTAATGGGGATGCTTGGGCAGCACAGTAAATTGGACAATGACCAAAGAACAAGCACTTAGTTCATGCCTAATCTCAGGACTTCTCCCGCTCACAGTATTAATAAATCTGAGGAAAATGTGAGCAAAGTACCAAATCATGATTTTGAAACTTAACAAAGAATGATTGCATGTAATTGTTCATTGTACAACTCAAACAATCTTATTGAATTAGTATGTTTAGTTTGTAGCTTGCTAGAATGTTATTTCGTGTAGGTGAATTTCAAATTAATTCCATTAATGTCTGTGGTATCTGTCAAATTCGTTGTGATTGGGATTGATGTTGGTTACATTACTGGAACTGGAGTTGTAAGATAAAGTCTGGTTTGTTAGAATGCCATTTACTTGCATGGTGCAATTCTTACAAGCACTGTTTTTTTGTTATTTTTTTAACTAAACATTTTCTGTTCAGAAAGTTTTCAGATTCAGGCGGTTTAGAATATTAAAGCTTCCAAAGATTTTTATTCTAGTTTCTCAGAAAGACATGAAGTTTAATTTCTTTGGCAAGATGTTCCTTATCAGTTTATTCTATAAATATGCAATTTAAAACATTTTGAAATATATACAGCTGATGGTCTTTAAGTGAATAATAGTTATTTATGAAATAAATATAATAAGATCACTTATTTGTTTAACTGATTACGTATCACATTAACTCATATTTTTCACCTTTCTTAGACAATGATAATAAAATTAAGGTAGATATATTATTTCATTGAGAGTTGATTGGAACTATGTACTTGAACTATGAACAAGACAATCTAGGAAAAAGTATATCAAATGTATTATGTATGTATATAATTTTGCTTTGTTTATACCTTTTAATCAACTCCGAATGTATTAATTTTAAGATTTGAGAATTAATCCATGGCCGATTATTGTTTTGTAATAATCTTTTTAACAAAACTGAGATCAGTTTCGTTAAGGTTTGCCTTTAGATAGAGTGGATGAAGTATTGTTATGTAATGGTTTAATTAGCTCTCCATTCATTCAAATTAATGTTGGCATGGTAATCCTGCAAAGTAAGGCATATGTTTTGTATAATTTGCAAAGAGATTTCCTGTTGCTAATGTGGTCACATTTTTATTAGTTTTGGCTTACGAAAATGAACATGAATTCTACCTATCCTTGATTATCAGAATGCAGTGCTCCCTTTCCAAAGTATAATTTGGAATTTTTAATCAAATAATTTACTATATAATGTGTTATAGTGAGAAAAATAAATGATACATATTATGTTCATGTTATGTAAATATTAAACTTACAACTGGAAATGCATACAAATGTTATGATTCTATATTATCCCAGAATTACACGCTTTCATGAAAAAGCAAATGCATCTTACTGACTGAAAGTTGTTTTTTAAACCATGTAATGCCGAAAGGGATAAATTTTATTTTTTCAATTATATCATATCCCGAATAATCAGTATGAGCAAAAATATCAATAAGGTTCATAAAAATATAATTGAATTTGTATTGAGGGTTGCGATAATTTTGGGATGATGAATGTGATAAAATATTTCTTTTGTTTTGTACTACTGTGCATCTTTAATTCATTGCTGTAAGAAATAATGAAACTATGTAAATAGTAAGACAGAAGAATTATTGGTATTTTTTTTCTGTTTCAGTGGATAAGATGACCCACATGGTTGGGAGTTATCCACCAAAGGTAGAGATTCAATCATACACCACACCAGCAGAAGATGCACCGGCCGGTATGATGGCACGTGGAAGCTACACTGTTCAGTCGCTCTTCACGGACGATGATAAACATGAGCACCTGAAATGGGAATGGGCTTTTGATATCAAGAAAGATTGGAAGGAGTGAAGTTATTCTTTGGTGTATACTCAAATGCAACTCTCTCATTTCGTTGGGACTGCTGGATGTGGAAATATTCTTGTGTTTGTGCTACTTAGTTATAACAAACAAAGCTTTGTAATTTTTGAGCAAGTTTACTTTAATCTTTTATGAACTTACTGTTAAGTTTTCAATCTTTTGTCTTACACATTTGTAATTATTGCTTAAGAAAAATGCTAATGGACTTGTGCCCCAGCTTGAGTGTACAGAATTGTTAGCAGATTTTTGACAGGCTTACCTGTGAATTTCAGATAGTGAACTGTAAGATACAAAATATTACTTGTCTTTTTTTTTTCTTCACTCCTCCACACGCTCCATATTATTGAGCATTCCACTCCAAATTGTTTCCATTTGTACAGCTGCTTGTCTGATCGAAAGTTGTATGAATTGGATAAAGTGTGGTTTCTGATGAATAATTTTGTGCTTCCAGAAAAAAATATCAACACTTCTAATGGCTTTCAATTTTGTGCTTGTAGTTTTCTAGTCCTTAAGTTTTAAAAATTGATTATAATTAGAACACATAGTTGTAATACAATTTCTGGTGCTGGCTGTGGCAGTGCAATTTATAAAGATGAGAGGGTCTTGCATTTCAGTATAAAATTCTCTCTCGTGTGGAGAATCGGTAAGATTTCTTGTATAGCAGACTTTCAAGATTGGAATCCTTCGCCTTACTTGACCTTATGAAATGGTGATTGTAATCCTAATAAATTAAAAGTTTTCAACTTTTCTTTAGATACCAAAGTGCAATTTACCGATACAAATTGTAATGTGTACGACTATGACCAACATAGAGCAGTTTTCATGTATTTTAGGAAAAGCTTGAAATGTATATTTTGGCTGTGTTACACTCCTATGATAAAATTGCTAGAGTTAATTTTATTAACTTTCTCATAATTATATACAAAATACACAAGTTTTGTAAAAGGCAAATGTAATTTTTACTTAGCTAGTACTCCTTGCCTCTTTAATGTGGGTCAAAAATTGTGTCCCTGTGCCTTCCAATTGTTACGTTACTGCAGGTCCTTGTGTGTCCTTAGCTGTACTCAGGTGCCATAGACAAAAATGGGCATAGTGGAGACCAGTGATGCACTTCTTACAATTCTGTAATTAATTTCAACAAGGTACTGTATTAAAGGTACAAAATAGATCCTTGTATCTTGAATAAACATTTTATATGCACACAGTGGAGAGTTTTCATTTTCCCCCTTTGAACCTGTTTCGAAATAGTATGTTTTAGTATTAATGGCCTTGGATAATCAGTGAGGCGTATATAGATATTCAGGCGCCAATGGCAAGCATGGAATTTGCGCCCGTCAGGATACGAGTTAGGGTTGGTATTTGTTTTAGTGGGTATACTTCGAGTAGCGCCCCTGTGAATGGCGCTCACGGCAGGTGCGATGTCTGCCATGCCGTAGATACGCCTCTGATCATAAAGATAAGAGGTAAGTCCCCACGACTCAAAATATTCGACCATGAAAATGAGATAAAAGTTCTTGGGCTTTATAAATAGTTCTTATGCTTCTTTCCCCTCTTACGAAAACACTCGTGGTGGGAAATAAGGAGAAAGGAAAGGGTCAAGGAAATGCCAGTTAATGCTTTTAAGACTTTCTTAAGCATTGGCGCTGCCGGTTTTATAATATTTGTTTTGATGAGAAGCTCAAATTGCGAGTGAAAGAGGTTGCCATAAAACGCTTGTCATTCAAACCCGCGCCCAACGATAGACGTCACGCAATGGCGCCCAACCGACAGGTGCTGCCCTCTCGGCGGCAAGTGGCGAACTAACTTTTAAAATGGGGCACACTGATGTTTCTTTGTGAGTGCAACCATTGTGTCGTTTTCCTTAAATGACATTGGCTGTCGTCGGGAGGTGCACGGTTCGCTGACTGCTGCTCCGGAGACGTTCACCGCGCTTCTGGAGGATCCAGGTACGCGCGGGCAGCGCCCCGGGGGCTCGATTCGCGACCAGACGCGGCGTTTGTTTATGTGTCGATCCGAGCCTGGACGTCAACATACCAGGATGGTTGGCCTCAACAGGCTATACCCGTTACGGGGGCAGCGGCCGTCGCTTCCGCGGCGCCGCGGGGCCCAAAGCACGGGGCGCGGGCGGCGGACACGGGCGGGAAGGGCGTCAAGGGCGGTCGCGGCCCAGGGCGCAGGGCGGGCGAGAATAAACAGCTGGCGGCCGTGGGCGCCGCTTTATCGATGCGCTGCGGCGGCGGGGCGGTCGCGGCGAGACGGGGGCAGGCGCCCACGGCAGGGCCCGCTCCGCTGACCCGCACCGGCCGTCGCTTCGCGTCGCCTCGCCTCACGCGTCGCTTGACAGCCCGCTCACGGGCCGATGGAGCGAGCGTCGAGGCGACGCAACGCACGGGCGAGCACCACCGGGGCGGAGGACCCCCGTGCGTGTGTATAAATAGACGCGTGCGTTCTTCCCGCCCGCCCGCGCCTTGTTTCTTTGCCGCCGTCCCCGGCAGCACCGGGCGACGGCCGCGACCGCCGGCCGAGGAAGACGGCGCGGGGAACGACCTACGCGCGCCCGCGGCTTTTCCCCCCTCCCCCAGCCCCCCTCCTCCTCCTCTCCCGCGCGCGCCCTGCACCGCCGTCGCCCGCCTGCCCCGCCCCCCGCCCGCGGGCCGGCGGAGCGGCGGCCTCGACGGTGCACGGCGTGACGCGGCGCGGAGCGGAGCGGAGCGGCCGCACGACGGGTGCTCCTCCAGCCTCCTCCGCGCGCAAGCGAGCGAGCGACCGCGCGCGTCCGGGAAGCGGCACGTCAGCGGCAGTGCGGTGTCGTCGCAGGCATGCGGCGGCGCCGGCGGTAGGGGCGTCCTCGCCGTCGCCCGCCCGACACTCGCCGCCGCCGCGCCGCTCCGATGGACGCAGCCGCCGCCGCCGCCCCGGGCGCGGGCGGGCCGCTGCTGCTGCTGCCCCCGCCGCCGGCCTACACCGAGCCAGCGCTGGACACCGCGTACGTGGCCGATGCGTCCTTCAGCCCCCGGGCCATGCGCCCGCTGTACGGCGCCACGCGGCTGCTGACCGAGCTCCTGCTGCCACGGGAGGCGCTGCCGCCGGGTAAGTGACTTGCGCGCCGCCTCCGGGACGGCCCCGCTCGACCCTCGCGCGACCCCGGCGGCGCTGCGTCCGCTCGTCGTAATCTCCGCTCTGGCGACGCGCCGACCCGTCACGCTCCCTTGCCCCCCGGTTGTCATCTCCCCTACCGAGTTACGACCCCACCGCCGAAAATTGTCCTCCTCGACACCGCCCGTTTCAACCCCTCTTCCCTCCTCCCCCCTCGCCCCCAACCCTCCCCAGTTTCCCACCCGCCGTGCTTGGAAATCAGTGTTGCGTCCGGGCCGCAGCAGCTAATGGCCTCACTTGCGCGAGCGCGCGTTCCCGGCCTCGCTCGGGGGCCCATCAACTCGTCCACGGGCTCTTCTCCGCCGCCCGGGCTGGGCACCGTGCCAGCGGGCGCGGGGCCGCCGCAGCCTCCGTCTTGCGTCACGGCGCGACCGCCTCCGCAGACGCAGCTTCCCGGGGCCGAGATAAGCGAGGCTCCCGGAGGAAGGCCTTGGGCGCCGCGGTCGCTGCAGCCGCAGCCAGCCAGCCGGCTCAGCGCGGGCGGAACGCGCGCTCTTCCGGGCGTGACGTCAGGGGCGGCGGGGGGGGGGCGGCGCACCGCTCCCCGCCGCCGCTGACTCAGCCGAGGTTAATGAGGAAGGCCGCCGCGCCGCGCGGGGCGCGAAAGTGTGGCACCGATCGCCCTCGCATGCTCTCCCGCTCGCTCGCTCGCCCTCTTTTCGCGGCCGGATTCGGCAGCCGGTGCACCCCCTCGTCCACCTGTCGCGCTCCGACGCACCGGCTCGGCTCGGCCCGGAGCGGTTTGAAGCGCGTGTATCGAGGTCATGGCCGGGCCGGGCCGTCTTTTCTGCGAGTTTCGTCAGCGGGCGCGGGTGCGCTTGCGCCTTCAGGACGAGCCTTGGGCGCCGCGCGGGCGGGTGGTTTTCGAATCGGATGGCGGTGACCGCGGAGGCGAGTGGTGCGGTGCGGCGCGGCGCGGGCGGCGGGCGGGCGGGCCGACCGGCCGCGCTTCCGCCCCAGCTGCTTTTGTTGCGGGCCGCCCGCTGCGGCGTTGCCACACAGGAGGAGATACGGGAGCGAACGTGCTGTTGATAGCGGGGGAACTACGGTCGGAGCTAATTTGCGTGGCGTGGGGATCGGGAAGGCCTTGGTGCTCCGGATGCTCTGGATTTTAAATATTTAAAGGTCGTCCTGTCAACGTACAAGTAGTAAAAACTCATTTAAAACTGCGAAAGTCGATAAATGTAGTAAGTACCAGTTTGACGATATGTAACGAGAAGGGAATAAGTTAAGTAATGTAAATTTAATGTAATATAATGTAAATAAATTTAATGTAATAATTTAATAATAATTACTGGCAAATTTGGTGTAGATTACGAAGACTGTCACGAACGTACGGAATATTTTTATTAGTAAATTAAAAATTAAAAGTAAATTAAAACGGGTTGGTACTTTCAATTGATTGAATCTAAAACTTGAAATTTTTGGATATCATTGCAACACTGTATAACAGCTGGAACATTTCAAAGACTTGATTTGTCATCACTGACGCAAAACTTCTCCTGAGCTGGAAAGTGCACTAGTCATCAACTTAACGGGGGGGTCCACTCGATAAACGCCAGACATGGTAGCGACCTTATACTGGCTTGTTAGCCCGCGGCACTATTTGGCAAAATAGTTATAGATAAGTCTGCTTTTCCAGAAGCTGTAGGCTTTGCGTGGCAAACAAAAGTAGTGTGATAAAAATTGATAACATTTCATAAGGAGAGTAACTGGACTTGCATCCATAATCTCCAAACACGCTTACACGGCCTAAATTCTACTTTCTGCCTCCACGCCTTTCTCATTTCTTTTCCCACTCTCAGACAAAATGAAACAAACTGAACACTAATCGCAGCGAGAGAAGCAAAACAATCACTTTTAACCCCCTTTTTATGACGCTCGACGAAGGACGCCTCGTTTCGTAATAGTGAACCCGGCTGAACGTCTAACAAAAGTTGAAGTTTACAGCATGTTTGTTCCACGGTTTCGCTTAGTTCACAATTTCGCGAAGTGCGTTGCATCTTTGCCAGAACCCAAGGCGCACAACAGTTTTTCACCAATTCCGGTAATACCCACGTAATTTCCCCGTTGGCGGTGATGTGTCAGTCAGTCAAAGGGGACGTTACGCCAGTGAAAAAGTGCTGCGGTTACGGCCATGTCCGGGAGGAAATAACGGCGAAGCAGGGAAGTGCGTTTAGACAGCTACCTTCCGGGAAAAAGGCTGTTCGTTGATGAAACGTGAACCGCACGAAGGCGCTTCGAAACGCGCCGAGTCTCCAGATGCTTGTCTGGCGGGCCCTTCGCCCTTATCAAAGGCGACGATCGTATCTCGCATGTAAAACCAGGCTCTGTTTCCGTTTCGCGTGCGGCTTGACGTTCACGTAAAATCGACTTTCTCGCTGAGTCAGCCAGCCCCCCGGTTGGTATTTCGATATGCGTGGGGGCCAGCGTGTGAGTCGGCTCTCCGCCTGCTAGCGGCTTGCTCACCTCTCGATTCGGTCGATTAGTAGTCGGCTCGCAACAGGCTGCGTAGGCCTTCAGTAGCTCCTTTTGTGTTCCGTACTTGGAGTTCCGAAGCGGTGTTGTGGACGCGCAGATATTTGGTTTCGGTATCCTGGGCGAAGGACAGGAGGTTAATGTCTAGGAGGAGCAATAGCCTCAGCGTTACCAGATAATAAATGTATATTTTAGTACCAACCTTCAAAAATCCAGTTACTTTCACTAAAATCCTTGGTACCAATGACAATTGATTTAAATTCTGAAATTGTTCATATTATAGATCTATTAGGTTTTTACCGCGCGCGCGAAGTTCGTTAAACTTTACTAGATATCGATTTATTTCATTTTATATTGACAAACTAAATGAAATTGACACGTTCTATCCTTTTCTACTATTAAGGTGACCAATTGCCCTCCTTTAGGGAGGACAACCCTTTTGTAGCTTCTGTCGTTCGTGAAAAAGTGTCTTCCTAACTTTCCTTTTCGATATTTTAAAATAATGAGTTAATCTAGTGTTAATGTGGTAATCTATTTAATCAAGTAAGAAATCGCGATTGAATGTTGATTTTCTAGCTGTAGCACTCAGTAGCTCTAGCACTCAGCTGTAGCACATACAGTATATTTCTTGCTCCAAAATGTCCAATATATTGTTAGAAAATGATGTATTGTCAAAAAATAAACTTCAATGCAAAAATACTAGTTTCATTAAATAATATTCCCTTTTGAAAGTAGTGACAATTTAATAAAATTAAAGGGGTGTAAGCATAACTAGGTATTTTTGTTTAAATTAATAAAATATTTCATTTATTTACGTTGTACCTTATTTCTTTTCGTCCTTTTCATTGTAAAAAATTGGTTACCTTACTATTATAGTACAGGCTAGAAAATAACCATCCTATGTTACTCTTCACATTTCTAATGCAATGCTTTCACCAATATCGTAGTTTATTTGTAATATTGGTATTAGGTTTAAATTATTGAATAAAAAAAGTATTATACGAATCTTATTGTACATAGTCAATTACCGTAGACTTACAATCCTGGTATTTAAACGTACCAGGATGATTCATCGTACAATTGTGGTAAAAATCCGAGGATCCCGGTACGTCTGGCAACACTGAATAGAATACTCTATCATCAGTATCTTTGTCGGCTTTTAAAATATGATGTGGATATTTACAGCCACTGTCGATGTTATTGCTTCAATACGCGAGATTGTAGCCGATAACATTGCATTGTTGGGACGAGGAACTAACGGGCAGCAGTGACAGTTCAGCTGAGATCTGAAAGTATATTTATTTATTTTCAAAAACGGTTAAAAACTGTGTATGACGTGCTATGGGGAGACGTTAATTTTAAGTTACATTTATTAGTGTCCCGATGAAGCGTCCAGAATGAAATACGGTATTTTATTTGGAGAGTAATGTATTATACAAATGTTACATTACTGTAAAAGCATAATCCCGATTGTTACATTCTCTGTATCTAAATGTAATGATAAAATTTGTTTATAAAAAATTATATATGGTGACGGAAGGCAATTTTCAAATTGTTTCTGTTTTGTTTGTGGAAGAATCACCTTCGTAGGACTTTTTACAAACAACCGTTTTTAGCTAACGAGCTAGAACGAAATACTCTAATACGAGGCATTTACACCCAGAACAGTGTCATGACTTTCAAAAGGTATTTAGCATTTATCTTGGTAGTAGACACTTGGTATTTTGCCAAGGCAAGGCGTGTGAGCCAGCAGGGATATGCCTCGACAGTAAAGCTCAGTAATGCGAACTATTCTTCACCGGATCAGCAACTTAGCCTGGCTGGATAACTTCGGCCTCATTTTTTTTAAACTATTGAAATACACCAGTTATCATTTTTTTAAATCTCAAAATCAACATTTACGCAAAACTGTTGCCAGCTTTGATTGGAAGACGAGCTCCAAAAGAAAACTAATTATACCCAAAATCGTGTGGTGACTTTCAGAATTGTAGTATTATCTTCATAGAAGGAAGTGGGTATTATGCCTATTATAACTGCTTGCGAATTCTCGCATTTTGTGGAAGGACAATTAGCAATTGCCCTCTCACTTTAGAACTGAAATGAAAAAAAAAGTACTTTTCGTGTGCTGCTGCCTAAAATTGCGTATAAAATAGCGGAGAGAAAGATTTCCCGGCAAGAAAGTTTCTTGGTTAGGTTGAAATTGACAAAATGTAGACTTTTAAGATTAACAAATCAACAATTATTTGTTTTTATTTGTTTCTAATCCAATATCCCAGATATTGATAACAACGCTTTCGCAGCAAGTGTTCGAAAGAAGAAACTATTCTTTCTTCATGATTTCGGTTTTTTTTTTTTGTATTATTATTATTTATTTATTTATTCTAGCTTGGCCATTGGCTATCTGCAGCCGCCTAAGATAATGATTTCGTAATCGTTTCAAAAAGTTATCGCAGCATGATGCATTTCACGGTGTAATATCTACTCTATTCATACATCAAGATGTGTGATCTTTTTAGCTTATGGTAAACATTCCAATCTCAGGTGTGAAGATTCATTTCCTCATATTTTTTATAGAATCGTTCTGGTAACAGTCATACAGATACACATTTCTCTAATCAAATAATGACTTGCACTAATCAGAAAATAGGAGCAGTCAGTCCGACCATACTTTTTTAACGGTCTTCATATTTAACTTGCGCCTTTGAGAACCAGAAAGCTTATAGAAATTAGTGAACAGGAACTACCACTTCTTGTATGTATGTATGTGTGTATGTATGTGTGATTGTGCGCATGCGTGCGTACGTGTCTGCATTTAAATACAGACAAGACATTTTATTGGTTTTTACTTGAATGTTTTTCGTTCATTGGCCAATGAAATATTTATTTTAAGTGTAACGCAAAAATGTACTGATACATAAGTAGCAGGGTTAATCAAATTCACTTCACTGGGTCAAATTTAATGCATAATTAAAAGGAAATCAAAATCTGGTTCTTGTGTGCTCTTAACTATTATTTTCTTATCACCAGGTCACCGGCGTAAAAACCCTTGACCTCTTTGTCACAAATAGAGATCATTGCAGACAAGCCGGAGCGAGATGAATCCCTATGTCAGTCCTATGAAGGTAGTTTCGTCAATTTTACGCCAGTCGTTATGTATCACAGCTTATTTTCTTCTTTATTAGTTTTCACTTGTTGCATTTTTAAGCGATGTTACTGTTCTTAACATGCGGCGAACCATTCATTGAAAAAGCATGTGAATTGACGAGGGTTGTCCCTCTACAATGTTTGGTGTCTCCTGCTGGAAATAATAAATTTGTCCATACCAGGAATACAAATAATCCATACCTATGTGCTATAATCCACGCTTTGAAACGGTCGAAGGGATAAAATAGGGAAGGGAAGTTTCCCAACAGAATTAAGGCTGCACAGTGTAGGTGATGATGGCCTTCGTTTCACTCGTAAATTCGCCCCCACCCCTCCTGGAATTTTGACCACCTTTTTAAAATTTGTTTCAAGACGGGTAATCAGCTGAATTTACCTTTACATGTGAAGGCTTAATTAGTATGTTAAGGGTAGACATATACAGCAGAATTACGGGAGCCCTATCTCTCCCTTCTTAATTCTGCTGTATATTTGACCAATTATCTCAGAAACTATTCAACCTAGTGCTGTAATACCTTAGTGCAAATGTTTTAAGTAAATTGCTGTAAATATTTTATGTAAATTTTACAGATTTACACATTTTGAATAGATTTTGTTATTTACACCTCATTCGAAGATGTCAAAATTTTTACGTTATTTTTTCTCTACTTTAGACGAAATTCCTGAAATATGAAACCTACTATAATAATTTTGCTACCATACACGCATTATTATTACTTAACTGACCTCCTAGAAGAAATTGAAAATTATTATCCGAGTAATTTCAAGAAAAGGGAACACATGTCTTCCTTTTTTAAGAAATCAGCGTCAAAATTACTCCTAAGAAATCAGACACCTCGTCTTGGTAACAAGTAAATAAAACGTTTATTTGCCGAGTAAATAGTCATAGAAGGTTAAGTTTTGCCGTGGATGCAACATAAAAGAATGAACTTTCTGGAGCTTTTAATGAAAACCAGTTCAATAGATATACTAAAGTAGTTAAGACTCCCAACCAAAATGACTTAGTTTTGAATACGCAGATGAAGGAAAGAAATAACAAACACGTTGAATGTGTATATCACAATGATGTATGTATCATTTTATTTAGAAAACTAAATATTTAGATAAGGCAAAAATTAATATTTTTGCTTTGGCTCCTTTTAAATTCAAACTTAAAACTGAACTACTCATATAGAACCGTCCAGTCGGATCAAGTTGAGATAATTTCTTGAGGGGGGAAAATACGAATCGGAAAAACCTATTTTGTATTCTGGCTGCATGTGAAGAGTTTGAGCTCCGATCCTGTGTAGTAAATGCCTTCCCCTCCCCCTCCCCCCGACATACACACCTCTGGAACGTTCTGCCCTGGAGGTAATTAATGCGCACCCTGATTTCGGAAGAGTGCTTTTGCCACCTGGCTTCGCCACCTATGCTACGTACGCGGTCCCGGAGGTCGTTCCGTTGGGCAGCGGAACCAGTTCCGTGATAATGGCGTGCGTCGCGGCGCGCATCGCGTCTGCTTGCCGCCCCCCTTCCTTTCCCTTCCGAGGTCATCGCGTTCTGTCTGTTGATGCTCGCGCGTCACGTAGAGGAGGCAACGGCCCGCCTTCAGGGCGGCCTAGTTTCCTCGGCCGGGAACCGGACCGGTTCCAGATTCCCAGCGCCGGGAAGAGCCGTGCACGACTTCCAGGTGGCGGATTGCACCGCGCGCGCCGCGCGCCGGGCGCTCGGAGCTCCGAAGCGACTGGCGAAGCGACTGGCGAAGCGACTGGCGAAGCGGAACCCTTAGGCAGTCTAGGCGGCCGAGCATTTTCCACTTTCGTCAATGTATGTCAATAATATGGGTCTGTTTATGGTTTCAGAATACGACTTTTAATAAGATCATATTTTACGTGATTACGTACATTTACGTGAGACAAAACTTTTTTTTTACGATGTTTGTCCGGCCTAAACTTGGAATGACTAAATAATTTATTTTTTTCTTTGTCCCCCTCCCTCCAGGAAGGTGAAATATTTGGTCCGCCATAATTTAGACGTACTAATTTCAAATATTTTTTTATTATAAAAATATTTATTTGTTGTACAGTTTTATTAATATCTTAAAGATAGTTTTAAACATCTGACCACCAAGACCGAAGAAAAGCTTTTATATATTGTATTTCCCACCCCGTGATGCAGAATTTAAGCGCGCGTACTTTTTAAGTGTTTCGCAAAAGTCTACTAAAACGGCGAGGAAATCTACCGTTAGTGCGTCTGATTTATCGAAGTGCTCGTTAAACTTCTTATCAACTAAATTTTAATTCATTCCGATAGCGCACGTATTCTCAGGGATTGAAGGTCAGAATTGAAAATTGTTCAGCCGTGCAGTGGGCAGGGCCTTGTCGGGGAAGAGGGGCGGGCGAGACGATGTGGAGCTAGGAGTCTTCACGAAGTAAACAAAGTTACTTATTTCAGTACACCATAAAAATAATTCATTCTTTTTCCTACCTAATAAACGATGGTGATCAATAAATCCCAAGGTAATGTCTCTGTATTTTCGGTAGCGTAAAATATTTTACATTTTTTATTAAGAAAATGTACCACATGTTTCATTGATCAAGGATTTGTCTTATACTACCAGTATCGTGGCAAGTGGAGAACAGTTTTTCGACGTTGAAACTTAAAATATTCTTACGATCTACAATGTTGGAAGAGACACTTATCTGGGTAGTTATCTCTCGGAGCAACAGAGTTTGAGAATCAGCCAAAACATTTGCGAAACAAAAACCGTACAAATTAACATTTTAATAAACCTAAAATGAGGGTTTCTGTTGTTTCTTAATAGTGTATGTGTGTACAATTTTACTAAATGATCTATGTAGCTTTAAAAAATATGCTTATATAATAGTGTGTTAAATTAAAATTAATTTTTAAATTTGTTAATTTGTTGTAAAATTGTTAATTAAAAAATTCTAAAAATCAGTATTAGCGGGAGGGAGAAGCGAATATTTCAATTTGCACAGGCGTAAAAAGAAGCTTGCGGTGACCGTCGACGCGACCATGCTACATAGATTGGAAGACTTGCGGAGACAATGAACGAATTTTTGCGTGGTTCGCACAGGAGCAGGAAAGTTATGACACATGATTAAAATAGCTGAGTAGACATAACAGACAGTAGATTGTAACGAGTAGACAGTTCGTTACAATCCGACCAATTAATGAACTTAAGAATTCAACCGGTATGGATTTTTTTCTTATGTAAGGTTGCTTTTCAACTACTAAGGTCATACCACTGTAAGTAACATTAGGGGTAACAGTAACGGTATGTGGACACACTCAAACATCGATTCACCGGGCGGCAGGAGGCAGCTACGGCTCCTCAGCGTTAGCGACCTCGGCTAATCAGGCCGACAAATGGGGTTCTCCCAGCAAATTCAACATTCAGAACAATCAGAACATTCGTATATTTGAATCGAAGTACCTCCTCAAAGTCAATAATATACCCAGCCAGGGAACAAACATCATTAGAAATGGTTTGTGGAGATTTCAAACATTCATGAAAAAAATTAACGCAGCGTCCACCCAAACACCTTCGCTATAAAGCTTCTGGGCTGCAGTGAAAATGTTTAACTATCTATGAGATAATTGCAATGTTTGTCAATCTATCATTTAGAAAACCATTAAATAAATGTTTAATTTAAAAACATAATTAACTGATTTAAAAAAATGTTCTGTGAACGTATTATCGAATAAAACATTTTTATGATTAAGTAGTATGGCCTGTACAACAGAACAAAAAATGATTCTAGAAGAGTTTTTGTGTCGAAAATTCGCAATTTTAAAACCCTTATTTAGGTTTTAAGAACTTAAAATTTCTTAAAACCCTTATTTTTATTCCAAAGCCCTCTAACTTTGTACTTCAGTGTACCTCTTGGAGCATGATCGAAATCCCTCGTGGCCACCTTCTCTCTCACTCGCGGCCAACGGTATTTCATCCAACTCATCACGATTAGACCTTGGAATTGTAGGAACCAAAAATGGATGGTTTAGGCACCTAAAATATGTAACAAAATTATTAAATCAGGCATGAAAAGTGACGTTTTAGGCACTAAAATTAGATAACAAAATTAGTGAGCCACGCATTTAAAAAACATTAGAAATGACAAGCTATATTTCTGGCATCTAAATCTGATCACAAATGGATTAAATTAGGCAATTTTTATTATTCAGGAAAGTGGAGTAATTACAATCATGTCGAATATTTAGAAGAATGTTTTATTCACTTCCATTTCTTTTAATTCCATTAATTCTTTTTCGCTTTTCATTCTCACCCTGCCAACAGCGCTGCTGTATCGAGAGGGGGCGCCACTGCCTAAGAAGAGCGTTCTGATCGGAGACGAGCGTGAAACATTCTGTTTATTTTGACGTGCACAGCGACACACTTCGGTGCAGAGTCGATTGTGTATTCTCTCTGAGAAACTTCACATTTCGCGAAATTCGGGAAAGTATTTTCGTTTTGGAATTATAAGTTTAAAGATGAGTAATTAAAATCTGATAATTCTTCACAATTACTTGCTTTAGGCAAAGAAATATTAAAATAGGTATCAGTTAGTATTTGATGCTTTCAATAGATGTATTTTTTCATGATTCGTTAACATTTTCAATTATTTTGTACAACATTCTAAAGGAACTAAATAGGCATTTGTCCTTAAATCATGATGTCCGCTTAAGAAGCGTAGTGTTAAGTTGCGATATGGAAATGAAGTGTTAGGGATATGAAATGTTGTACTCTTACTCTAGTATCATTTTCTCGATATTTTTATTTCTGCCTGCAAGTCACCAGTGTTCTCCGAACAGCTCGACTCGGGTGACACATTCTTTCGCTTTGTATGACAATACGTATGCAGAATTGTGTTAAAATAGAATTAAGTAGTAAAATAATGTGGAAATGAGATTGCTTAATTAGATTAGAATTATACACTCGGTGAAATTATAAATTTAAATATTTTTTTTTTAAATGTAAGAAATAGGACTGTGACGTTCCACGTAAACTTGCATCGTCCCTTGTTAACGTGTTTTCATTAGACTTCTCACTCTCGGAACGCAATAGTGATAATAATGTTACACCCAGTGAACACATTTCATGTGCCTTGAAAATTACACTTCTTTATTCAACGAAAACCAGGACTCGTTCAGTAATTAATATTAGTTCGTTCACTTGATTTATTTTGGAGAGAGGTACATCAGTTTAAAATTTGTGTTATATTGAACTGAAGTTTAATTAATTAGTAAGGGATATTTTTAAATAATGTAAAATTAACATTTAAAATGTTTTGAAATAAAAAAAAGGGTTTCTTTGAATTGTGATAAGATTAAATGTTGTTTTAGAACTTTAATCCAGGTCAAAATTTATCAGAAAATCATTTTGGTGTCGTAAATTATCAGTTGGGATTGAAGTGAAACAAAGGATTTCGTAACTTGTAATATAGGTCTTACGATAGAAACAAATCAAAATATGTTGAAGAAACGTGAGTTTCTTTAAATATAAAATCATTTTTTTAAAGTTAGATATTACTTTTTCCAAGAATTGGTATTGAAGGTAAATTAACACTAATTCCTTTATAGTAAGATTTAGTCATAGTCATCAAATGTCTTTTACGACATTTCAATTCATTAACTGCATTCTAAAGCATTATGTACCAAATTTTGACTTCTTGCGTAACTTTCAAAACGAAATATTTTAAATTACGTACGTTTTTTTTTTTTTTTTTCCAAAGCGGATGACCCCAAGAAAAATAGTTAAAGCCCTGTTCTAAAGGAGCTCTTACGAATCGTGTCATTTTTTTAAATTCGAATGGGAATTAACCTCTTGGAACGGGATCGGACAAGTAATTGATTATTACTCGTAGCAATGAATGGGCAATTCAGATTCGTGTTGCTATAACGAACCGATTGAATGAATTACCCGAATTTGAACGGTACGACGTGATGAGATAATGCGTTGTGTTCCGGTGGCGTATCGCATTTACTGCTTGTCTCCCCAGAAACTCCCCGCCCGGAACTCCAATGTCAGCGCTGCGGAATTTGCGAGCGCGGCGTCGGAAAAGCACCGAGGACTGCGACTGCATCCCGTCTCGGAAAGGGGGCCGGGGCCGTGTTTTGGTTGCCTTAAGAATGAGCGTAACACAGCGGGGGGCTGTGGAGTTACGTGAGTCGTGTAAACGCAGCGTCAGAGCGTGCGAAAGTGGAGAAAGCCGCGTGGGCCGCGTGGCTGCTCGCCGGGACGTTCACTTGCGGAACCGCCTCGGCACACAACGCGCGCGACTGTGATCCGAGACGCCAGCTGCCCAGATGCTTCACAAGCGGCTCGTTCGTGCGCGCTGTCAGTCAAGGCGCACACGAGCGCTGGGCAGGCCGCGGCCCGACGAGTCGGCCACTGGAGTCCCTGTCGAGGACGGACACGCCCCCCTTCCCCCGCTCCAATATTTTCAGTGTGTCCAGCAGTTTTATTCAAATGTTTTTACTTCCTCGCTACCGGTTACGCAGTGGAGAGTAAGTTACGTAATGCTCCGCGCCAAAAAAACGCGAATTTTCGTCAAAAAAAACTCTTATTACAAGGCCGTGATAGCGAAGAAGTGAATAAATCCAGTCGCTAAATTTAGGGGGTCGGGTAATCCTCTAACATGTGTGGCCAGAATCCATGTTTTGTGGATCCTTGATTCCGAAAAATCGATTGACGGCAAGACTCCTTTCCATCCGTCCGTCTGTCCGCCGATTTGCTTCAAAATTGATTTCTTCACAATCGATCTAGCTGATGTCATATCGATATCAACCGATATTTTAATTTTGGGGAGTACTTTGCATTAAGCTCCTGGGACATTGAAAAAGAGCTCAAACTTTTTTAGTTGAGTTTTGCTGATCAATAGTGCGAAGGACGTTTGTGGAAATGGTGCAGGTCTCAATGTTCGTTGAAAACCCTGATTTTTCGAAAATCGCAAGAAGTCAAGTCTTCCTACAACTAAAATATTAAAGATAGATTTTTAAATAAGGTCGTGTATACTTCTTTGAAAATTTAGGTACTTTTCTCGTAAATACGGACGAGAAACTACGTGCTGTTTTAACACCTGTAGTGGTTTACTAAAGCATTTCTAGTAAAACATCGATGATAATTATTCTTTGTATAACATTCATTTTGTGAAACTTGGGGTACTATTATGGGTTACTCAAAATTTTGCTCGTGAAGTATTCAAGGGAAGGTCTCGTAGGCTTTGCCCTCCCACTAACATGTTTTGTAATTTTTAGTTAATTTATTAAAAATAATTATCACGTATTGATCTCGGTAATCCAAAGCAGTGTTCCCAATACGAACATAGTCGTACTTATTTTTTATTTTATGCTAGCACAATGCATGTGAAGTCCGAATTGAACCCCCCCCTCCTCCTCCTCCTCCCAAGTACTTCCTGAATCCGACTCTGTGTCCAGTCAAAGTCGGCGCCGCCCAGCCGTTCGCTTTCCACCGTCACTCGCCCTCCGACGTAACCAGAGGCATGAAGAAGCTAAGCATGGTTTAGATGCGGATTCGAACCGACGCAAGGCATGAGTACACTCTGGCCAAGGGTGCAGAATACTTTAGCGATCACGGCTAAATGACATCTGGCATTCAGGGATGGGGAAAAATGTTTTTATGTTTCGTTTAGTATAGCTATGTCTATTGAAAAAGAAAAAAACGTAAATTATTGATACAACGCTGCCGGGATTTTCGTTATCAGATGGTAACGGCGCTACGAGTTAAATCACTTCCTTTGATGACCCTCCCTCGTGTGATGTTCGTGCATCGTCACATCACACAAGGAATTAAATACCAAAAGTAGGGGCGTCCCGGCATATTCAGTTGTGTGAGGAGGGAGTCTGACTTGCGCAATATATTATTATTATTATTATTATTATTATTATTATTAGCAGCGTATTGGCCATTTATGAACACACTACACGTTATCTCCCGAGGTATTAGCGTGTTTAATTGTTGCGATCAGCTTTTTACCGCTTTATCGCTTAATAAGAAAAGGTTGTTACGCCTTGAATTATGAATAATGAATAATAAGGTGATAGGATGTTGATGCGGGGTGAAGGGACAATCACAAATAGGACCATTTCTACGCAGGGCTCGAACCTGCAGCCTCCTCGGCGCAGAAGATGGTAACAGTCTGCGCCACGGGAACGGCAATATTATTTATTATTATTATTATTATTATTATTATTATTATTATTAACCGTAAAAGAAGGGAATTTTGGTAATGCTGTCATGATGAATGGCACAAAACTTTAAGTTAATGTTTATTCGCTACTATTCTCGCAATTATTTGGTTCTTATTTACGTATTTGTTGTGATTTTCTTCTTGATAATTTTGTTGTTTTGTTTTGTTTTTACATTTTTTGAGGGGAGGGATCGCGAACTTCCTTGACCTTCCTCCTGAATGACTAAGATATTAACTAGCATAGTGGAGACGATACATTCGCATCTATGTAATTCGGACAAAACATAATCTAAATTGTTTGTTTTTGAACACGCTGATTTTGAAGAATATCGATACGTAATATTGCAATAGACCTGGAGGGCCACACAGTAAGTTACATATTACAATTCCATTGGGAAAGATATTCAATGTCATAAACTTTCACCGTTTCCATGTGAAAATTGCAGCAAATATTGCAGCGAATATTGCGTTAAGTTTTCGTGTTATTCTGCAGGAGGGGTGGGGTGGGGGGGTGGGGGCATGGAGGTGCGAAAACGGTTCCGAAGTCATACAGTTTTTATAATTAACTGAGAAAGATGTAAATATGTATAATTTTCTTAGAAAATTACGTTTTGATCAGACATTTTGTCAATGTTGTTTCATAATATTGGAAATTCCATTTTTTTTTGTTTTTTAGAAATAATGTAATATCTATTTATATTGGCTGTAATAAATAAAAAAAATCCATAGCAGAGTCTTAATGTTGTTTCTTTAGTGACATCAGTCACTTTAGTTTTCCCCGTGGAGATGATCATTCAGATCAAGTAGTCGGTCGCTTGATATGACGAAAAAAAGCTAATTTCAGTCGAAGAGAAGACATACTTGAAACTAAGAGTAGACTTCCGTGTAACATTGAAAGGTGATGGGTAATATTCACCTAGCGATGTCCCGTTTCCTTCATCATTCCATCTAATAGTCGACCTGGAGTTGTTTAATTTGCACTGCGACGTGTAAGCAGAAGACCCCCGTTGCAGCGGTTCTTCGCGCCCTGTAAATGCTGATTCAGGAGGCATCGGCCACGGCCAGCCGAGCCGAGCCGCGCAGCGCCGCGCCCGGCGCGCTCTGTGACTCACTCGAGTTCCAGTGAGGCGACACACTTAACAGATACTGTTACAAGACGTCGTCGCCGTACGCCCTATACAAAGGCTGTTTAACGCGCGTCCTTCTCTTATTACACTTGGGGGGGGGGGACTTCTTGTCCGGCGCCCAGTGCTCTGGTACTTAACCCAGACCTCTTCCTAAGTGACAATTGATGCTCTGGCTGCTCTCTTATTATCCTTTGTTTTGTGTCTGTGCATCCTGTTTGTCGTTGTCTTATTGTCTTGGCGCTGTAAATTGTGTGTGCTTTACTGTCGCCACCTTGAAAAACGTACTGTTGATAATGTTGTAAGTCGTATGTAAAGAGGTGATTCCGCTTTTTCTCCGATTGCTGACTTTTCTGTTACGTATCACATTCCTGCCTTGAAATACCATAGGCTTCGGCGTAGGTGCTCGTAGGATTCATTAACTGAGTTCCTCTAAAGGCGGCGCCTCACAATCGGCATTCGCCGAGCAGCGAGCTACTGCTCCCCCAATGCTCACGAACTGCTAATGTCTTCGGCGAATGTTCGCTCCCTTTGATGTGTCATAAAGACCGACATGCGATGGGTAGAGCGAATACCGAATGTTCGTCTCTCTGCAAATAGCTAGCAACTCACCCTCACTGCTCGGATTCAGCGAGCGGTTGGTTGCGACTCGCCGAATAACGAATGTGCGGAGCCGCCTTAAGGTTGCGTCGTCGTCGCTTTTTATTTGGGAACGACACAATCGGTCTGTCTTTGTAACTCTTGGAGCATGATCGAAATCCCACGTGGCCACCTTCTCTCTCACTCGCGGCCAACGGTATTTCATCCAAGTCATCACGATTAGACCTTAGAATTGTAGGAACCAAAAATGGATGGTTTAGGCACCTAAAATATGTAACAAAATAATTAAAACAGGCAGGAAAAGTGACGTTTTAGGCACTAAAATTAGAGTACAAAATTAGTGATCCACGCATTTAAAAAACATTAGACACGACAAGCTATATTTCTGTCATCTAAATCTGATCACAAAAGGATTAAATTAGGCAATTTTTATTATTCAGGAAAGTGGAGTAATTACAATCATGTCGAATAATTTATGTCGAATAATTTATGTATTCATGTCGAATGTTTTATTCACTTCCATTTCTTTTAATTCCTTTTTGTTTTTTTGTTTTCCCGAGAATCACTTGTAACGAGTAAGTCACAAATTCATGTTTACCATACCATTCATCCCCGGCAGAGTATGTGTACTTCTCGTACGTAAATTTCGAAATTATTTAGAGATTGTGTTCGTAGCAGCAGTAGCTAATTATGAAGAAATATCGACAATCGTGCTAGTATGTATGGTATGTTCTGAGGAAATTCTTGTATTCATATTTCACGAGAAGTGGAAATTTGAGAACTAGAATTCGAGCACCGTTGTAATAGCAAATCGTGTCCGTCTGCGATTGAGTTTATCTTTGTGAATGATGCGATGAATATGAGAAGTGTTGAAACCAGACACGAAGAACAAAGTAGTTGGCCCGAGCTCGTTTCGATAGCTTTCACTCTCTCGTGACGACCGCAAGAATTCATTCCTGAGTTTTTTTGTTGAATAGTCTCACGTGAGAAGTCTGGCAGGTAGGAATAAATATTTCGAGGTAGCTTTCCGACTCGGTTAGTTGAAAGAATTGAAAGAATGTTGCCTCGACGCTTGACGCAATGTGGATTTTAACGTGAGATGTTGAGGCAATCGCTAGGATTGATAGACGTTTGTATAGATGTCTGACGTGTGAACAGGGGGAGTGAATTAATACATCAGCAGACTAAGGCTCAGTGCCTAAGTGCTTAGGGCCCTCTCCGGATAGGGACCGCTAATAATTTTGTAAGCTAAATTTCTTAATAATGGTTTATATTATTTTTTAATTGCGAAGGTTTTAGTTTATTATCACAATCACATTGATTACGTATGTTCAATTTTTGAATTACTTTAGGGGACGCACCGTTTGGATATACTTAATGTCCGTAAATGTGTCTTTGTAAATTTATATTTACAAATGCACATTTGCGCTTTCCCTTATTATTATTATTATTATTATTATTATTATTATTATTATTATTATTATTATTATTATTATTATTATTATTATTAGGAGAGGGTTTTTAGGCCCAAATATCTTCAAAAATGCTTTTAAAAATATGCATGTATGTCCTAAAAATTCTGAAATATGCAATGTAATATGCAATTAAAATTAACAATATTTAATTTCCTTTATAAACCTTTCTTGATAAAATTCAGAAGAAGAATGCTTAGAATGAAAATAAATATTTTTTGTACAAACTTAATGTAACTTACTTTCCTTCGCGGGAGAAATAATGGAAGTAAATATGTAACTTAGTGAAGTACATTGTACGCCTTGTTTCATTTTTTATGTCTGGTTTAAAAAAGAATGATAATAGATAATATCTTACATTTGCACAAATATTTTATCGTCTATAGAAAAGGAAAAACACGAACTGTGACAAGCTCTTTCTAATCAATGAACGCTTACAAATAAATAGATTCCATGAAAACATGACACTTTCAGAGACTCTATTTTAACGAAATATTCAAAGTATGCTCCTATTATTACACGAATGTGCGCAAAAAGGAAACATTGGCCAAATCTGTGCAAATATGCCCTAACATTTTCATCTAAACAGCATCCAATTCTAACCGAATGTCAAGAAATTTCACTTAGCTACGCCGTGGAGCAACGAACAAAAAATGCAAATTCAAAGAAATTCGCTCCTTTATTATTATTGTTATTATTATTTATTATGGTTACAATTGGCTGTTATTAACTTATTAGTTAAATTGGTTCCAAAGAATTTTATAGACAGTCAACAAATTACAACAATATTTCTACATTTTAACACATATTTGAAAAATGTGGCGTGGCAAAAATCAGTCTCAGCGTTGCCATTCGCATCTCGGAGCTCAACAAAAAGAAATGCAGAGTCATTCACCATCTTTTTCCCTTCAGTTGTGTGAAAGGAATATTGTAAATGTGCACTGTTGGTATGCCATGACATACGTATAATTTCTACTCTCTCTTTTCCAACATTTTTCTAACTTACACTTTCGTGTATAGAGACCTCCGTGTATAGAGGCGATGATCTGACAATGATACAAAATGTTGGAAATTGAAGTTTGTATAGCTGTGTAAGTCTATATTTTTGAATATGTCTACATTCTGCAGATATTTGTGTTTGTCTAGATTTTTTCAAAAATAATGTAACGAGATAAATGCGCAGGAATAAAAGAGAAATTGAGAGAAGTATTTTAACCCTCACATTAGTTGATCAATTTTTATTATTTGGGTGCGAATGTAAGATGCTAGGCCTTTGATAGGCTGAGATACGGAACGCTACGGAAACCTACTTGCTTACTAGTTCATTAACGCCTGACATTTAGTTTTATGTTTTTGATTACGTATCCATATTTTCTTGAATTACCGCGAAGATAACTGCAAGGTAATGTAATCTAATCGAAAACGGAACTTCGCTGAGGTTTTCTCGCAGGTGCACTATCTTGAACGTTTTGAATCCCCGGAAATAAATTGAACGTAAGGATAATGTATTGTATTAAACGTAAGGATTTGTTAATATGGTCAGTAAATGCGAATTATGTAATGCATCATTTCTATACGGTTTGAATATTTGTAACCCGTGTTTATAGTGAAGTTCTTGGTTTTACACGAACATAAACAAGAATTTGCAAAATCACGAATAATTGCTTTAAAAGTGAAAATAGGAAAAATGTAAATTCTTACAGGAACCTAACTCAAACTGCTTGCTCCTGAAATGGGCATGAGTAAGCATTATATTGCTAACTGTTCATTGTGAAACAAAAATACTTCATCATCCTGCTCAAAATATTAGACGCTTTAATTGTAGTGGATTTCAAGATTCTGCATGTTTTAACCAACCCTGCTCCGTATTGGTGATACTGAGAAGAGTTAAAGGTTCGAAAATTTAATAGCTGGTCCAAACGTGTCATTTTGTAAAATAATACTGTGTCAGAAGCCTTACTCGCAGTGTAAAAGTGCGCGGAACCCGAATGTAAAGGGCATATGATGCGCAATTTTCTTGCTTGATGGATGTGCCGGGAAGACTGTGTGGCGGTATGTGTGCCTGGAGGGGTTTTTTCGTATAGTATAATTTACAAAATTCTAAATTTGCACCGTAAATGCCCACGCATGCGCGAGTATTGATTCGGGGCGTCTACTACCGAGTGCGTGAGTTCAGTAAATGTGGGGCTATTATCGCCCTGGAGGTGGTGGGGTCCCTCCCCCGCTTGGACGTGTGGCGCCGAATTCCATGTCGGCTTACGGGGATTTCGCTCTCCAGCCATTTCCCATAGCGGGGCAACGCTCCTGCCGGGGCAACATTCCAGCTCCGAGTGGCTTCCCGGCAGGAGTGGTATCGTAGTGTAGTGTGTAAGCATAAATAGTGTGTGTGTATGTTTGTATGTATATGTATGTATGTATATGTGTGTATGTTTGTATGTATATGTATGTATGTATGTATATGTGTGTATGTTTGTATGTATATGTATGTATGTATATGTGTGTATGTTTGTATGTATATGTGTGTATGTTTGTATGTATATGTATGTATATGTATGTTTGTATGTATATGTATGTTTGTATGTATATGTATGTTTGTATGTATATGTATGTCTGTATGTATATGTGTGTTTGTATGTATATGTGTGTTTGTATGTATATGTGTGTTTGTATGTATATGTGTGTTTGTATGTATATGTGTGTTTGTATGTATATGTGTGTTTGTATGTATGTGTGTGTTTGTATGTATGTGTGTGTTTGTGTGTATGTGTGTGTTTGTGTGTATGTGTGTGTTTGTGTGTATGTGTGTGTTTGTGTGTATGTGTGTGTTTGTGTGTATGTGTGTGTTTGTGTGTATGTGTGTGTTTGTGTGTATGTGTGTGTTTGTGTGTATGTGTGTGTTTGTGTGTATGTGTGTGTTTGTGTGTATGTGTGTGTTTGTGTGTATGTGTGTGTTTGTGTGTATGTGTGTGTTTGTGTGTATGTGTGTGTTTGTGTGTATGTGTGTGTTTGTGTGTATGTGTGTGTTTGTGTGTATGTGTGTGTTTGTGTGTATGTGTGTGTTTGTGTGTATGTGTGTGTTTGTGTGTATGTGTGTGTTTGTGTGTATGTGTGTGTTTGTGTGTATGTGTGTGTTTGTGTGTATGTGTGTGTTTGTGTGTATGTGTGTGTTTGTGTGTATGTGTGTGTTTGTGTGTATGTGTGTGTTTGTGTGTATGTGTGTGTTTGTGTGTATGTGTGTGTTTGTGTGTATGTGTGTGTTTGTGTGTATGTGTGTGTTTGTGTGTATGTGTGTGTTTGTGTGTATGTGTGTGTTTGTGTGTATGTGTGTGTTTGTGTGTATGTGTGTGTTTGTGTGTATGTGTGTGTTTGTGTGTGTATGTGTGTGTATGTGTGTGTATGTGTGTGTATGTGTGTGTATGTGTGTGTATGTGTGTGTTTGTGTGTATGTGTGTATGTGTGTGTTTGTGTGTATGTGTGTGTTTGTGTGTATGTGTGTGTTTGTGTGTATGTGTGTGTTTGTGTGTGTGTTTGTGTGTATGTGTGTATGTGTGTGTTTGTGTGTATGCGTGTATGTATGTGTGTGTGTGTGTGGTCGAAACTCCGCCTCCGCCAGGGCTCGCACCTTCGGACATTCCATTTAACGACACCCACACTTGAGGGTTAATTCCCTATCCAGGTTTTTTATGTCGACGGCGTCGTATAAATCTGGCTAAACAGTCATCTTTTACTGACTTATTTCTATTTCTATGCGTTGAATCTCTGCAGCTCCTCTTCACGAACGAAACCCTGATTCACGAGACGTGCAACCCATTCTTTGCGTGCCTTCTAGAAGAACAGAGAACTTAAAAATGCTTGTTCTTACAAAACTTATGTGGCCTCTCCTGCACGCACTGGTGAGTAATTAAATAAGCCTAAGTGACGTTGAGATTGGACAGTTAAATCGCGATCTGCCAAGGACCAAATTGCAATAAAGGTCCAGCACTGCTATTCATGTCACCTGGAGGATGATGTTTCCCAATATTATTAGCAATTTACGTTTATGTGTTTGCGAGTTCAGTGTTGTAGTTTTTCGCGAGTTTTTTATTTGAAAATTTCTAGAAAATAGATTTACGTAACCATTTTGCTTGCTCAGAGAGGATTTCAGATTTTGTATAAACGAAAGAGACGTTAAGTTTCTGTAATTCATTTCAGTGCATTTGGTGAACAGAGAACACTTTCCCAAGTTCCAGAGAAATGAAAATGCATCTCAGAATTTCTTCGCTGACCTATCTAGTGAAGAATCTGGTTGATTAGGAAGGGCTTTCTTCAATCGATCGTCCGGAGAAGACAGAGAACTGTCTTTGTTGACAGGATGAGGATAATGCGGTGGGCTTCCTTAATCCTTCGCTGTGCTGGGCAGGCGTATAAAACTGGTGCAACGTGGACAAAACGTATTATATTGGGAATAAACCATAGAAGGGGAGCGGAAGCAATTCGGGCTACGTTCTTACTTCGAAGGCCTTGCACGCAGTTTGTTAGTTACAGTGAAACAACTTGTAAAACTTAATGCTGTTTGTTACGTTGTATTTTCTTATTGAGCAAATAATGGGAGAGAGTGATATTAAAGATCGTCAACTTTTAGCATGAAATCTTCATATTCAATAAAGCGATAGAAAAGGAAGTTTGTTCGTATTGTGAGTAGGAAGACAGCGATTTTGTTTCAATGATTCAAAAGTAACTTGGTAGAATCTAATACAATTTGCAACTTGAAATGTTTCCTTTTATAAACAAGAATGCTCATATCAATTATTTAGCCATAAAGGTGTTACATAAAATCGAAATGAGACGTCTTCAAAAATTCAAGCTTCTGGATTTGCTTCAAATTTTGAAGTGTTGTTATTCGTGTATCAAATGTATTAATGAAGAGATACTAATGAGGAACTTCTTCAATGTTAATTATCAACTCAACAAATGTACTTATTGTTCTCGTTTATGAACAGTGTGTAAATAAACGTTTAATAAAATGTATGCTCCTAAACTCTATAATGGAGGCGTTTGGTATGAAAACTACCTCACAGATTTGCAGTAATTTTACAAGAGAAACAAATGTCTTCTCGGGTCAGCAGGCAATTTGATATGAACGCAGTCTTCCTTTGTAAGCGGAAATAAACTGTGTTTGAGCTGTATCCTTTCGTGAGATTATCAAAGATTTCTAACTTCGTAAGAATGCCAAAGAGTGAGTCTTAGAACATAATAGCATGAGTCAGTTTTTATAGCAACTAGTAAATAATAGAATGAGTCAGTTTTTTATAGCAACTGCCTAAGTTATCAGCGTACGTAAGCATAATAATTCAAGTTGATTCACCGTCAGGACTAGTTTCAAGACCCAGTGCCCGTCCTCCCGCGTGATAATCAGGCATCATATATATCACGTAAAGATAAGACTACTCTGTATTTTACGCCAAATAGGAAACTACCGGAAGTGGATCGTAAATACAAACGTTGCGACATAAGTCATGGCAACGTTTTTTCATTTTTTATTTTATTTATTTATTTACTTTGTGAGGATATGAGTATGGGTAGAATTGATTAAATATACAATAAGGACAAAGTATGAATTAAGTATTAGATTTTAGGAAAACAATCGGACGGTCTATTATTCTACTCCATGTTTACGGTGTAAAGACAGGAAACAATAGCTAAGGATTAAAATTTTAATCCAGAATACATTTTGCCTTTTATCTCTGACTTTCATTACGTATTAGAGCAAGTATGAAAGCATGAATTAAGTTTATCGTTTACGTTTAAATCTCGCACCAAACTTGTGTTTCTAGTTTTTATTAAGGTATTTGAATGGACGGTAGTGACCTCGCACAGGTCGTCCTGTGCGTTGCTGACCCCTTGGTTGCTATGCGTCTTGGCTGAAACTCTTCTGCCCATCTCGCGACTGTACGGTTTGGAAGGGCATTATTCTCAAGAGTTTCCAACAATTCCCTGTGACATTATCGGTTATTTCGCCCAGGGAGAACGCCTATATTTGTGTAAGAGCGTTGCTTGAAACGTGTTTCACTCATCTCGCACGGCGGTAGTCGGCCAACGGATTTCACATATGCTAATACACACTCACTAGCCATCTGTTTTGATCACATATTAGCACACCATTTCTTTCACATGACAAATAAAATTGTTTGGTCCGATAACATTTCGTTTAGAAAAAAATAGTTGCGAAGACTTTTATCCAAACCATGGTAGATTTGATGGAATAGTGAAAACATTGCTCTCAAGTTAGGATTGTCATACATCCTGAAAAAGCGGGATATTTTCTGAATATCGACTAGGGACTTGGTATTCCACCAGATTTTTCTTTGTTTCTCCCAAATGTTTTAAATTGTTTACTCTGTTGTAATTCCACACAGTTCTACAAAACAAAATGCATTTTGGAATTAATTGTGAACCACATCACAACTATGCGCTGCATACGAGAGAGCAAGAGGCGAATTCCTTTGTGAAGCAAATATTGTTACTTTTGTCTTTTTGCGGTGCAATCTGCGAGCTGAAAACTAAAGAAAGGTACTTTGTGTTTTGAATGGAAGTGCATCTGTCTCTCGGACTACGTGTTGCTGCAAGAGAATCAGGAATACAAAGGGGAAAAGGGCTCAGTCAATAACAGTTTTTCAATATCGACCAAAATCGTGCTTCATTTAATATTTTGTTTTTATACCTTGAAATACTGGGCAAAGGGTAGTCACCCTAATATTCTTGAAAATGTAGTATAGTTTATCTTGATCTATTTGTTTTCTTAATATACTATTAAGTTGTATATTTATAGCGTAGTAAGAAGAAAATTTTCTTTGTTATACGATTTCTTGATATGCGGTTTAGTTGCATAAAAATAAACAATGTGCTCTGAAATTCCTTGGTGCAAAATGGATTCTATTGTTATCCTTATGGCAACCCTATCTTTTTAATTTAATTATTATTATTATTATTATTATTATTATTATTATTATTATTATTATTATTATTATTATTATTATTATTATTATTATATATTCCTTGTTCGACATAAAAATGTCTTTCAAGGGTTTGAAAATATTTTACATAAAATACATTGATTTTGTGGTATATTATATTATCGAGCGCTTTTTCTTTGGGCCGTCTGGAATCTCTCTGCGATGCGTTTGACGCGGCGAATGCACTTCTGCGCCCCTCATTCGCGTCGCGGGGCCAATTAGACGTACTTCCTAGAAATCCAATTACGCGGAATGGAGGAACCGCGACGTCATGGAGGAAATCACCCCCTTGGCCCAGCTCGGCGTCAGAGGGCAGGCCGGCCCGTGACGTAGTACTTGATGTTGTGTCGGGAAAATTCATTAATTCTTCATCGATTAAATAAGAAAAGAGAATGGATTGGCGAGAGAAGACAGAGTCGAATTTTTTTGTGACTGAGAGAACAAATGTGTTGTTGACAAGTTGGAATCTCTGTTTTAGTTTTGCGATTGTCCCAGATAACACAAATGAATGACATAGTTTTGTCGTTTTCATAATTACAATTTTATCCGTTTCCTAACGCTTTCAGAATATTAGATTGTATTTACTATTTTGACAGCATTACATTAAAAATGTTCTCGTAGTCTCTTAACACTTTTGAGAATGTTTCTGAATCAACGGACAGAAGAATATTTTTGGAGGGATTAGACTGCAGAATGTGGTTGGTCATCGAATTTTCGATTAGTCATAAAACTTACTGACGAACAACTTTCATTAAGAGCGTCCACGAGTTTTCTGTGAGACTTATTTGGCAGAGGAGAATTCATTCCTGTCTCTTCCAGTCCCTTTTGAACTGTTACTTACCCTGAAATCAGTTGCTTCTAAGGACCGGTCCCACTTATCATTGTTCCGAAACGTGCTGTTTCCAACACGTTATCTTAAAAACGTGGTTTCCTCTCTCGTTTAGTAGCCTAACAGCCTACCGGAGCGATATGATAAGAATATTTCGGAGAAGGTGACGAGTTCTCCTGCACGTATGCAAATGCAATCCTTGTTGCCAACTGTGGCTTCGTGTAAAAATTGTATTGCCGTATTTGCTCCCCTAAATCAACACAAGCATTTGTCATCAAATGTTACTGGTTTTCTTAACCTGTTCTAATGTTGTGAGATACGTAACATAATGGTAATCTCCGGGACATTTCACTATTTTATTCACTTTACACAGTTATAGGTATTGAAGTGTAATTTTTAATTGAGATCTCTTAATTCCTTATTATCTTAGCTTCAAATTATTGGCTTCAAGTTCATATCTTATGATGCTTTCAAAAAATTGCAATTCTTCGCTAATGAGATAGAAGAGGCAATACAGCTTCCCGTTGAAGGAGAAGAATTTTTTTAAAAAGGTTCTTTCGAAAATTCATATCTACTAACAATAACCAGAAAATACCTTTGTTATTGTATCTCCTTACACTTGACAAAAAGGAACATCAATTTACATAGGAATATTCTTTTGTTAAGATTGACTAATGCGAGTTGAATTGAAAGCGTGATAAAAGAGAATAGCGCGAGCTCTGATATAATCAGTGAACGTGGACTGTCCGTTTACCTACGTTTTCACTTTGTTACTCACTTTCAATCAATAAATACAATATTTTTAGATGGCCACTTGTAATAACTGTTATTTTCGGGGCGGGCACAGCGTGCATAAAGTTCAAAGTTTAGCACTAGTGCTAAAAGTGAGACGATTCTCATATGTTTAGATAAAATGTGAATGTAACGTAACAACGGAAACAAAATACTTTCGTCTGATCGCATCAGCTAGTACCGACGATACTAGAATATAGTATCTACTATATTCTAGTCTATTCTATATCTAGTATATTCCAACTCGTTGGCTACTACTCACTTTAAGGTACCACAGTACCCAATTAAGTGATAATGTTCTTGTACTGAAATAAAATAAAAAGGTAGTAAGACTCTATAAAAAGTGTATGACACACATGGCAAATTTTATTTTATTTTGCTCGTAGGATTGCGCCACTCGACCTATCTGCTTTGTGTCGTAATCTTCCCTTCAAGCAAACTAAAATACTAATTTTACCACTCGAATCGTTAATAACTATTTGGAGTGACATCGGAACAAACTAAATTTGTCGTGAAAAATATCCCTAGTCTTGAACTACACTTGTCGACGTTTCAGCCCACCTGGCTTGCGCAATTAACATTTCGTAGAGAGATGCTTCGGCGATGCTCAACTCTTTTAGAACGGGTCAAAAAAATCCTCCCGGTTTCTGAACCGAGCGCCGCTGCTGCATCCTGTAGCAGATTGGCTACCTCGCCTTTACTGCAGAAAAGTGCCGAGCCGGTCATAAATCTCTGTTCTTACAGTCCTTTGAGCCGGCAAAATCACTCGGGTAAAGACTTCAGTTTGCGTGTGCTGCCTTGGCTAGCTTGCTTCGTCATTTGCGATTTGTATGGACGGGAGAAACTCTGCGTTCTTCCGTGATTGAGATGCTAGAAGTATAAGGAAGTAAGAGGTGCGAGTCATTGCAGGGTAAAAATGTACCCAACGCGATGGGTATGTGGCAGCGTTGCTGGCCGAAATGCCCTAGAGTTAGTCTCGTCGGCCGGGGATTTTCGACTGGTCGAATTCAGCCACTGTCTGAAGAAGAATTCTAGCGGTCGGCTGCTCTAATCGGTAGTTTTCCGTGATTTCTCTGATCAATACTTGGTGAATGCCAGAGCAGTACCTTAAGGAAGGGGGTGCGAGTTCTCTCCTTCCTCATTCTTACCCCTTCCTCTCCCCTTATTCACACACACACACACACACACACACACACACACACACACTTAAATGGACAATCGTAGCACACATCTTGGCAGCTTAGTTCGAGTACCGGCTGGGGAGATACGGGAGGAAGACAACCTCGCAAGCCGACATATCGCATGCATACATCTCACGTTCCAAGGACATCATGTACTACACATACGGGATAACTGAGTATAGCATGTGTCCAGAAACGCTAAATAATCAAACACAAGATTGGGTGGGCTGACTGGAACAATTCCGTTATTTTACTTGTTTTGAATAATTCTCATTTTCGAGGAAAAATGAAGCTCTTTTATTCAGACTCCCTCACGAAAAAGTTTATTTACAAAATCATTTTAATAGAAAATATTATGGTTCTGCAACTATAGAGATACCCCTGATGACGTTTTAAGAATCACTGGAGTTAAGCTTCGCTAAATTTCGTGTCGTTTCTGTGACAATGTCTCTAGTCATTGTTGACCTGAGAGGAAACAATTTGCACATAATCTCCATTGTCCTCTTGCAATGTATTTTTTGCTAATTGTTTATCATTTGACTGTAAATGTACCAGACTGAACTTATTCGAGTGATTCATTTACAGTTCGTTTCGATATACTTTTTTTTAAACATCCTAGTATCTTTTCAAACTATTACCGTCAAATATTTTTTGTCATTTTTGTTCTGTGTCATTTAGTATAATTTCTGTGTAGAATTTATTTTCGATAAGATTATAATTGATACGAGATAGAATTTCACATGGTAATCATTTTTTGTTAACATCTGTAAGCTATTTATTCTGTCACTCTTTGTAGAAATTAAGTTAATAAAGTAAACAAATCAGCAGTTTGTACCCAGCTAATTTAATTTTTGTGACCAAATTATTAATTCGCCGTTTCTTTTTCTTTCTGTGAGTTTATAATAACGAGAATCATCCATAGCTTTTGTTAATAGGGAATTGATTGAGCTAAATATAGTATCATTTTGCCATATATGGCAGAGTTGTGAATAAGTTTCGTAGTATACGATCACCGGGTATATCAGACGAATCTTTAGCATATTAATGTTAATTTAATACTCCTGACAATAGTTGTCGAATGAGTGAAAGAAGAAGGTAAATGTATAGAGGTTATATAAAATTCAATCATTGCAACTAATTTATCCCAGTGAACGGTCTTGAATTCGAAAATGGCCGATGCCGTTCTTTGGTAGAACATCCATTGTTCGCCGTTTTCTCCAGGAGACTAAGCACAGTCCTTCAATTGGAGCATTGAAAAAGGCATTGCCTTGAATGTGTTCCGCTACAAAGCGTTTCTTTCGCAACCTTTTGTGTTCCGTCCCTTCCCTTCCTTTCACCGCCTCGCCCCCACTTTGGATTTTCCTTTAACCTCTCCTTTTCGCCGTTTCAGTCCTCCGTTTTCCTCTTCCTTCTTCAACCCCGCGTATGACGTGTGGCCTTTGAAGTTTTCCTCGCTTCCTACCTCGAAAAAAGAATCCTGCCTCTGCGCCCACACTTTTCGCGGTTGTTTCATCCGTTCTCTATTGTCCCGCGTACGCACTATTGTACAAAGAGGTCTTAACCTGTTATGATGGAATGATGTGTACTTAGTTGGGTTTTCTTGTATTATGTTTATTTATGGCGTTTTCTGTGAAACTTAATCCTGCGGCATAAACAGCCAATCACTCAGATGACTTGAGTTGTTCTTCCGTTGATGAGCAACACAGAAATGTTTGAGAACACAGTCGTTCTCAGAACCACTCTATTGTTGTTCCCAGATTTCACAGTTCGTGCCAATAGGCTTAACATTGTCGTCACGAGAAAAATTTCAATCAAACCGCGTGCATGTAGTACAATTTACAACTGATGCAACTTTTTGTAATGTGTATCTTGTTCTGATTAATCTTTAAAGTTCAATAAAGTTTTAAAGTTTCGATGTTCGTAAATGTGTTTAATGTGCCGAAAACACAACATAGTGAGCTTGCGAAGCAATGAAAGCTAAAATTTAAATGTTGCAATTGAGGGATCACCGCGTGTGCTCGAATAACTTTTACAGGCGCGTGTGGCGCCGGATGTTTCGAGGGGGGGCTAGTGGCGTAATTCCCTTTCCACCCTCTGGGTTCGGGTTCCATGCTGGGACAATGTAGGTGGAGTTTGCGTTGGGCAGAGCGACATTCCGACTTTTTTTTTTCTTTTCTTTTTCCTTTTTTTTCCCAGGTTTCTCCCATCTCCTCTTTCCTCTCATTCCACAATTTCTTTAGAATTATTATCGCTATCCTCTTTTCATTAGATCATTTCTATTAGACCTCCATTGTCTTAGTCGTTCAATGGTTCTAAATCCCAACTGACTCATACGTGTGCGTCTGTGGGCGGGGAATCTCATAACGTAAATGGTTAACGCGTAAGTCTACCGTCGCTGGGACCCAGGTTTGATCCTCAACCAATCCAGGTGGAGTTTGCAGGTTCTCAACATATTTCCCGTCCCTCTCATTCTAACGCTTCTCCATCATTCATTTGTTTATTGTCGCTAACAGCAACTAATTAGATTACCTTCCTGGGTCTCAATGTCGAAGTAGTTGATGGGTCCCTGAACTCCAATAACCAAGCCAATAGATAAATAGATAAGTAAATACATAAATAAATAGATAAATAAGAAAATAAATACGAAAATCAATGTATCTCATGCCTCAATATTTACAGTTTCTTCATTTCTCCGTTGCCCCCTTCGTATTTTCAATAAATGATATAGTCTGCATCATGCACCTCAATAAGTTGGAATACGCGATGGCTTGAAATTATTTTCACCTGCAAATTTGAAATAGCGAGGTTCCTCTATGGATTCGTTCCTCAAAAGTCTTAACTCAGTCATTGAATGGTATCACGTGAAACAGTTGCGTCCATACTAATACCAGTGGTGTTAAAATATGTTGCTTATCCCTATCATTACTCGGCAATTCTTGGCGGAAAACTGTTTCCCCCCCCTCATGTATGATATAGACTTATTTATTACACTCGCCCCCCCCCCATACCCTATTCATATTCATGAATTGTCAGACAGGAAACTAAAAGGGAAGGAATCGATTACAAAAATTAAATTTGAGCTAATCAAATTATGTTATATGTATTATACGCGCAAGTTTTCTAGATTCTGAATTATAGGCAGAGCAACAGTTTCATAATGCATTGGAAGGTAATAATAAAACTAATAGTTCATATTGATTAAGAACCGTGAAAGCTATTAACTGGAGTTTATATACTTCCGTGTAAAGGCAGACAAAAATGAATCTGCGATTAATTTTGATTCCATAGATCTATGAGGTAATATTGTGATATGAATTTATCGAGTTTATGTAACTGATATTGGAGAGATTGCCTCCATCATATATCCTTTATTTTGATGCAGAGTACAGTCATCTTAAGCCATTAATTGTATTCATTTGATAAGCCAACGTCGTTCTCTATTGACAAGCAATACGCCATATTTACGATGCATTAAACTTTGCTTATAAGAGCTTACATATTTTTGCTTTCTCGCCTACAACGTACTTACGTTATAAAGATAAAATATTGTAATGCTGCTACGGAAAGTGGCGATTTTTCTTAAAAAAAATAAATAAAAAACCCTCGTATTGTCAAGTACTGATATCGAAAAAGTGAGTAAATCGTGTTCCTATGTGACGTAAATTACTTCCTCTAACACCTTGTGTAGCCAGAATACACGGCTGGTGGGTTTTTGAACTGAAAAATTGGTTTACGACTAATCTCTCTATCGGTCCATAAGTGTGAACGACGCTATCGCCTAAACCGTTCAAACGATTTTCTCGTCAAATCTGATATTCCTCGATCGATCTGGACGAATTCCTCAGCAGTTTTGAAATTTTATCAAAAGTGGCATAAATATTTGTTTTCCCCCTCGGATAGAGTAAAGAACGCCTAAAAATTGCGCAGATGTCAGTTTCATTGAACTCTGAATTTGCGAAAATTGTCAAAGTTCAGAATTTTTACAGTGTCTTCCTAAAATTACAATATTGTAAATAATTTTTCCCCTTAATTTTCTTAAATCAGTTCTAATAAAATAGACATTTAAGTAAGGCTAGGTACAGTTGTTTGTAAAAATATTTTTCGCGTAATGTTTGCTTGAAGTAAAAGCAATATAATTCTTTTTTACAGAAACTGCTCGCAATATTTTTCTTTGTGATGTTGCTAATGTGAGAAAGTATGTAGTGCGACTAATTAGTATAGCTATTGTAGTCCAGTAATTTCTATGTTTGGCAGTTCCACAATGGACTCGTACATATGTTTAATTTTAATGTGTTCGAAATACTTAAATGGTATTTTAAAATTTTTAGAACAACCTCACAATTTATATTTTCGTGTAAATTATGAGATTGTTTTAGATTTATTCAAACAGAGAAAATACCATAATTAAAATTATTTCCGAATTATCCCTATAGAATTTATTCGGAAAATTCAAGGTTCATTTGTTAAACTAAAAAACTTTGAACTTGTGCATCATCAAATTGGGAAAGTAGCTGGACTTGACAAAGTGTTTCCAATATGCACAGAAATTGTTCGGCAAGGCCTTCCATTTGTCTACCTGAATAATCGCACTTTTTATGGATTCTAAATGCATTGATGTCACACGCATCGATGAAACTTTCCTAAAATGTAAAAGTAACGTACAACGGTGGGTTGTTTAAAGTTATCTCATTTACTAATTTCGTACAATGTAATCATAACTACATGGTTTAGAGAAAAAGCTCATGTTAATTAATTTACAGTTGAGAGTAAAGGAAATAATTTGTTTCTAGTACTTCGTTAAAAAAACTGTAATCGGTTTGGCGATATATCTTGCAAATCATGCATGCATCCATCCATCCATTTGTTAATCCACCTGTTAATTTTATTTTCGTTTATGCAGCATTTTGCTTCTGCTCTGATTAATATAGTTGATAGTTAAAAAAGGTGGGCTCTGCTCCTTTTCTGTGACATAATTTTATTCTAAAAAGTATTATATGCATTACTCAAAAATGCAATCTAAGTTGTAGGGTTATCAGTGGTAAAACCACGAATGCTTTAAAAATGTATCTGGAAGTGTGCACACTTGGTATTACGAATGACGATTCCACGAATGAAATTGCTCAACAGAACTTGCAGAGTGCATCAAATAATAATTCTATTAATGTTTCACTCTACGCCGTTTAATATCTCGTCAGTTCAACCGTATGAGTCTGCTACATCTCCCACGATGAATTGCAGCTTACGATTGTCCAATAGAGAGAAGTGCACAAGCAATCGAAGAAAGGGCGATAATGTTTTGAGATATTCCGCGCTAATTGGAGCATATCAGATGTATTTCTAAACGCCATCGTCGTGTAACTCATTTGCGAGTCTCGATATTTCACTTAAGTTTCAGTCGCTCAGGAAAGTATTCGCTCCCCATCCTCCTCTAGAACATGGTTGTCCAACTGGCGGTCGGCAGGTCACTTGCGGCCCACGGGGCAATTTATTTGGCCCGCGAAAGGTTTTTATACAAAAGTTAGTTCCTTGTATCCATATCGGGCAAGATCATAGCACGCCTTAGATCACGCGCCCTGTCGGGGTCAACACCCATATAATGTGAAAAGAGTTTCAAGTTTAGATTTATTTTTCAAGTTTAGAAAATAGTTTCTAGTAAATTCAGAAATTCAAAATCATCTCAATGTGTTTCACTGCTTCATGCATAGTACGGCCTGATATCACGCATGGTTCCATGCCCCCTCCCGTTTCAGAGCAGGCGGGCAAAGTGCCGTGATCGACAATACGGGAACATCAGGTGTGGATCGTCCGAGTAATGAATGTGGCCGGCAACTACTATAAAGGTTTTAGTTGTGGCCCTCGAGGCCGTGCAAGTTGGACACCCCCTGTTCTAGAATGTCTCTTTTATTTACAGAAGTGAAACTATGCAAAATGTACCTTGCTGTTCATAGAGTTTGTTTGGAACGCACTAATTTCCGAACTAGTTTGGTAAGTTGTCAGCAGTAAACTCGTACTTGCGGGACCCAGATTCGATTCCCGGTTCGACCGTGTGCTGAAGTTTCATCTGGAGTTTCCCCACTACTTATTTGCTGCTAATCCAAGTGTTTTTCAATCCTTCGCCAACACTTTCTCTAATCTCTCTTTCCCCTAAAAAAAGTTTTTTGGGGCATTGAGATTCGATCATCACCCATTTCTAAAAACAAACATGAAAGGAAATCGTTTAAAAAATCACATGAAGCAAGTGGACACTCAGACACACGAAACATTCAAAATCTATTTGCCACCTTTTGTAATTGAGAAAGCTTTCTATGGTTTCTGGAATTTGATGTCAATGGATTACACCAAAACCTAAATCGAGTAAAGATTCCTTTTTGTATAAAATTGCTGAACGTTTGTTTGATGTATTATGATAAAGTTGTTTGTTAACATTACGTAGTTCTCCAGCGATTCGATCACCTTGTTCTCCGTTCTAAGAAACATGACAGAATAAAGGTAGTATCTTAAAAGTGGATATAAAATACTAGAAAGCGCTTATAAAACGTTTTATCCAAATTTGATGTGGGTAGGCTTTTACACAGGTTCAGCTGTCCTTTTTTTCTTCTGTCCGCGGGCATTGACCGATGATTGAACCATTTGAGCCTGTGTCCCTGGCTTGAATGCACACTAGGTCGAGTTCAGTTGCTGTTAGGAGGAGAACTCCAACGTCTGGCTGTTCCGATTGGTAGATTCTCATGGTTTCTCCTATTAACATCAGACAAATGCCGGAGCAGTACCCTAACAAACGGGCGACGGACCGTGACCGTTCTTTCATTCCCCTTCATTGTGTTATCCTTACAACTTATACACTCATACACTTACGTGCACTACACAGCCACACATGCCTACAGACCAGCCGGGAGCTTAGAGCTTATCCCGCCTGGGGCGGTACCCGTCTGTTGGGAGATATCTGGTTGGGGAAAACCCCGCAAACCTACGAGTACGTCGGCGCCGGATCTCGCCAATCAGTGGCGGAAGATCTTCGCTACCTCACGATAAAAATATGCACTATACTTATGGGGCTAATGACTTTAGCAGTTGACGCGAAAACACTAATCAATCAATTGAATTTATACTACAGTGTGTCTCAGAATACATGCAATTATCTTCTAGGTCGTAGAGAGATGAAGAAAATATTGACTTTTTTCCATATGAAGGAGGAAATTTCATGTAATATTTGCCCCTTCTTGATAGGCAACTTCTTATACACAAGTGTTCGACGGGTACATGGAATCACTTTGACTACGCCAGAAGTTAAATGCGCAACACAAAACCTGTTGTGTCGCCTAACAATCGGGTAGAAACGTCACGTATGCAACGAAGATTGTTCATTGACTAAAGGCAGATCCCTCTGGAGCACAAGGCGTTTATGACATTTACTCTGACACGGTTGTTTATTTCACGACTCAGACGCCACATTTTGAGATGCGTATCGGGTGAACAATATCATTCAGAACTGCTGTTGTGTGAGTACAAAATCATTGCAATGTTTGTCTTAACCTGTGTCTTTAATAATTAGTAGAATCCATATTGTTTGTGTATAATTGAAGTTGTATAACAGGAGAAAATGTTACCATGGTTGACAGCAATGGTTATGTGCACTGTCGATTTGTATGCCGTATTTTACCGACATGTCCCACGTTAACGTTCAATCATTGATGATTGAACAATGATGCAATGTTGGGTAGACACAAACCCCTAATGGAAAAGAGAACGTGTATATGTAAGATCTATAAGAGGGAGAGAGATCGTTTTACCTAAAATAAAGGTAATGACCTATAAAAATATTTTAATTGACTTGCCTGTCTAGTGCAAGTTGACCAAACCCTCATAAAACACATGACGGTAATTAAAAAATGTATTAAAGAAAAAATGCGAAATGTGAATATCGTCTGTGAACGGATGACGTTCTTGTTCTGACGACCATAACAGAAGGCCAGGGGCTGTGCGCAACATGTCCTTCACCCTTCCTTCTTATATGCACTATACATCCACATATGTCGGGGGCTTAGAGCATGTCCCGGGTCGGGTGGTGCCCCGCTTGCTGAGGTTCATGAAGAGGCATGCACGCAAGCCGACGTGTACGTCGGCACTGGATATCAAGATCGAGCGGGGGCATCGACTACATCTATAGGACTGATGACTCCAGCTGTTGGCTAAACAATTTAGCATAAAATTCGGAAACAAAGTAATTTATCTATCATTCCATTAAAAAACACTGTAGCCCTGTATGTCTGCTCATCTTGGGTGGTTATTGCAATTATCCAAAATGAATATTTTCCGTTATAAAAAAAGCGCCTGTGCTCTTCACGTATCTCCTCCCAGTGGCTCTGTTACTGCTATGCGAATGCACTGTACAGTATTGAATTTGAATACATTTTTTGGTGTGTTGGCAGACGTGCTGCAGGTGACGCCGAGCGGCGCGCTGCTGGTGCAGGGCCCGCCCGAGGAGGTGGGCGGGCGGGTGCTCGCGCACTACGCGTCGCCCGTGGCGGTGGCGGCGGCCACGCTGCTCTTCGCCGCGCTGCTGCCGCTCGCCGGCCTGCTCTTCTGCTGCGCGCGCTGCTGCTGCTGCCGGCGCCGCCCGCCGCCCCCGCCCGCCAGCCGCCGCGCCAAGCGCCGCGCCGCCTGCCGGCGCGCCGCCCTCGGCCTGGCGCTCGCCGCCGCCGCCACCGCCATGCTGTGAGTGCATGCCTGCCTGCCAGCGCTCGGGAGCGTGAAAATAACACGGCTCGAGACGTCGGTGGCTCGAGACGCCGGTGGCTCGAGACGTCGGTGGCTCGAGACGCCGGTGGCTCGAGACGCCGGTGGCTCGAGACGCCGGTGGCTCGAGACGCCGGTGGCTCGAGACGCCGGTGGCTCGAGACGCCGGTGGCTCGAGACGCCGGTGGCTCGAGACGCCGGTGGCTCGAGACGCCGGTGGCTCGAGACGCCGGTGGCTCGAGACGCCGGTGGCTCGAGACGCCGGTGGCTCGAGACGCCGGTGGCTCGAGACGCCGATGGCTCGAGACGCCGATGGCTCGAGACGCCGATGGCTCGAAACGCCGATGGCTCGAGACGCCGGTGGCTCGAGACGCCGGTGGCTCGAGACGCCGGTGGCTCGAGACGCCGGTGGCTCGAGACGCCGGTGGCTCGAGACGCCGGTGGCTCGAGACGCCGGTGGCTCGAGACGCCGGTGGCTCGAGACGCCGGTGGCTCGAGACGCCGGTGGCTCGAGACGCCGGTGGCTCGAGACGCCGGTGGCTCGAGACGCCGATGGCTCGAGACGCCGATGGCTCGAGACGCCGATGGCTCGAGACGCCGATGGCTCGAAACGCCGATGGCTCGAGACGCCGGTGGCTCCGAGACGCCGGTGGCTCCGAGACGCCGGTGGCTCCGAGACGCCGGTGGCTCCGAGACGCCGGTGGCTCCGAGACGCCGGTGGCTCCGAGACGCCGGTGGCTCGAGACGCCGGTGGCTCGAGACGCCGGTGGCTCGAGACGCCGGTGGCTCGAGACGCCGGTTGCTCGAGACGCCGATGGCTCGAGACGCCGATGGCTCGAGACGCCGGTGGCTCGAGACGCCGGTGGCTCCGAGACGCCGGTGGCTCGAGACGCCGGTGGCTCGAGACGCCGATGGCTCGAGACGCCGATGGCTCGAGACGCCGATGGCTCGAAACGCCGATGGCTCGAGACGCCGGTGGCTCCGAGACGCCGGTGGCTCCGAGACGCCGGTGGCTCCGAGACGCCGGTGGCTCGAGACGCCGGTGGCTCGAGACGCCGGTGGCTCGAGACGCCGATGGCTCGAGTTTTTCAGATCTATATTTTATTTAACTTTCTATCTTCCCTATAACCATATTCGGAATTTGAAACTTCGATTATCCGCTAACGATTTTTTTTTGTTTTTGTTTTATTTTTCAAATCCGAAACAACCAGGTTCCACTATTCACTGTTTAATTGATTGATAGTTTTAAGTTCCTAAATTCGTAAATACGCTACGCTATGGTAGTCAGCTGCAACTACGATGCGTTGTGTACAATTAAAGAAATAAACATTATATTAAGTTTAGTATATCCTTCAAATTAGATTTCAAAGTGAACTAGGATAATATCAAACGATCTCTATAATAAGGAAATGAATGGTCTAAAATCAACCTAAACAAATGTATTAAACACCAACATTACTATTCTCAAGCTTTTCCATTTGTGTTTAATTGCTTCCGTGAAAAGTTGGAGGTTCGTGATTTTAAGGCCAGAGATTATTTTTTCTGTACTGAAATTGATTATAAAATGACCAATATTTGTACCATCCGACATTGTTTTTTATGCATTGGTATTAATACATTTTTAACAAATTTTCATCGATTACATTATATTTTGTATTAACTGTTTATGATAATTTACAACAAGGAATTCACTTCGCTGAATTATTGCAGTCACATGCACGTAACGCGACGGAAACATAGCGCCGCTGTCCCACGTTGTGGGAGCCTCCATATTGGCCTTCGCGTTGACGCTTACCTACATTGCAAACGCGTAATTGTATATGTGGACAGAACTCGTAAGCGTTTGAGAATTCGTGATATGATTTATCTCGTGTAAATATGCGATTGGGTTCAAGATCATTACCAGGCGAAATCAGCTGATATTCGTAATCTCGACGCCAAGTATATCTTGTGATTTTGTGTGCTTTAAAATAAAACATGATTCATATTACATAATGAAAACTTGTGCCTTGATAAGAAATAAATTATGAATTAGAATTATGATTTTGAAATTGGTTTCTAAACAAAGAATCGTGAAGTATTATGCAGAGGCCGTAGAACCTTGGACATGGACATTTTAATTCGCGTGAATGAAGCAATGGACTGACTGCTTTAAGAAACCTCGTCGACCAGAGAGGCCGCTTTTCAAAAGTTAAGAGTCAAAATACGAAGAAGAACCGAATTCTTCTTCTTCTATTATTAATAATAATAATAATAATAATAATAATAATAATAATAATGTTGTTGTTGTTGCTATTTTTGTTGTCAAGGGAAAAGCTGTCAATAAACTTTCATTCGCTGAAAAAGAGCCAATATACCAACTATAGTTAGCATGTTTTACTTGTATATTACTCATGCGAAAATTCCGAGAAAAATACGCTTATTATCGTAATACATCAACAACTTGATATGCGATTATAATTATTGACGCACTGAAATGTCAGAAATAACACATTTATTCGTATTGTGTGGATTGGAGAGAGAATGACTAACGTGGCGAATTCACGAACACAGACTGCGCGCGTCTTCCATTAGAATTCAGTAGAGGTAAAACGAATGGATGGATCGGCAACGGGGCCTCCTGGCCTCATCTGATGTCACTGCAGAACTTTTGATAGAGAGGTCCAAGGGTTCGAGTCCCGACCGTGGCTGGATTTTTGCAGCTAGCTTCAAGCTAGGTCGAATTCAGCCGCTATCTGGCTGAGGATTCTAGCGCCCGGATGCTCTGATCAGGAGTTTTACGAGATTTCTCTGATCAACACCAGGCGAATGCTGGAGTAGTACCCTAACAAACTTTCCTTCCTCTTCCGTGTCCTCTAATCTCCCCTTACTTTATACACAGTCACATGTACTACACTATCACACTTGTCGGGAGCTTAGAGCTTCTCCCGTCGGGACTACACTTGCGGGACCAGTGTGTTGACGCGCCAGGAATCTCTAACCAATCAACGAGTGGATGGAAATGGCGCATGTATATTTCTAGGTATTCCTGCATCGATGTGTAGGGCAAACGCTGTGGTATGCATTGCCCACGATTCTTGTCGTTAAGGGTGACAAATACACATTCATCCATTTGGCACGTAACTCGTTATATAGAAAGCAGCAAATATATTCCTCCCGCGGGCATTTATTGGCACCGCGGCATTCAAGCACAGAGAGCGTTTGTTGCCAAAGTGCTTTTCTGGGACGTGTGGGCGGTATTTACTACCGTCAGCACTGAATTTCACAGCGAAGTTCTCTTTTAAACAATGTTATTGCGGTTCTTTGAAGTTGCTGAAATGCTAGCATTGACAATTCATCAACCCCTTATTCGCCTTACCTTTGTTTAAATAATATTTATTTAAGAAACTAAAACGATTGTATTGCAGTAGTTTGATGATGCTTTCCATCAACACACGTAGTGCCTCAAGAATGCCATTTTACTCACATTGTGGTTAGGTGGGCCAATAAATCCGGCCATTTACATTGGCCACAGAGGAGGATGAAGCCAAAACAAATACAGCCGTGTGTTAAAAATCGTTTTCAGTTGGGTAAGAGTAATGTTCGGTCGGGTAGTGTCGATAGTTAAGAACATTCTCATAGTTTTCTGAACATTATTGGGCCACTGGACTTAATTCGTTAGTGTACCTCACTGGGCTACCACTCTCTGAATGGATCCATAGCTTAAAATGACCAGTTTTCCAATTTGTTATATTTTATATGAATTCTTTTCAAATTCCCGCATTGTCCCGGTAGTGGCCACTTGAAAACTGGAAAATTTTGGAAATGGTGAGATTCTTGATTCACTAACGGCCAACCGATATTCCGTTCCCTGTATTTTTTTAAATTTTTTTTTAAGACATATTTAGTTGAGAAAAGTGTCGGTCCACGTTATACGTCTATTTTCATATTGCAAAACCAATATTAATAAGCTTTTTCAGCTTATTCTTAACTAATATAATAATAAAGAAGAAGAAACGAAGAAATCATCCCTGTTTTATTCCTCCCCTCAATGAAGTGCTTCACATCCTGAAGTGTGAGCGAAGCCTCCAATTCTTCGTTTTCAAAATTTGTGATTCAAATGTCCACTACGTAGACAGTATTGATGTCTTTACCACATTTGTTTCATAAAAACCAGAACTTGAATTTCGACTTCTGCTGATGGACAGGATTTGCACATTTACAGATTTGGAGTGGTCTGCGCCTTCGTCACAAATGAGTACATGCAAGAAGGCTCAGATGCACTGCCAGGCAGACTACGTGTAGCCACAATGGACGCACGACTTTACCTCAATAATACTCGACGCCATATGAGCCACCTTCTAGTCACCAACTTTCATGAGCTGCGTGACAACTTGGAGCATTCGTTGAACAGTAAGTAGCAATTTGGTCGTTGAAAGTGCGTGGGTCGTATAATGCAAGGATCTGAATTAGTATTGTGAAACTGATGTGTAAATGAGACCGTAGGAAAATAATATAATGCGAAACTTAACTTCAATTTATCCTGAATGTGATAGAGCTTGGTATATTTAGTTTTAATTATCTTGCGCTCATTCAGCGTAGATAGTAGTAGTTCTTTATCTCACCTTATGAGAACGTTCGCATTTCTACCGAAATATGAGAATAAATAGTAGCAATAGGAATAATTTAAGCGCTACCCTTTCATGTAATTTTGACGCTGCGTCGAGTTCTCTCCTTCTACTCTGGTAACTTCATTGTTATTTTCTCATCAGACCGCGAAAACTGCAGTAGGCACAATTGACAGGGAGGTACAAAAGTTAGCGAGTCATGTTGTGGAACAAAGACAACTTGACCTCGGCAATTAGTAGAATGCTGTAATTTCTTGGTTCCACGATTTGAAAAGTGCTCAGTGTTGAACAGCCAAAACGGAATTGTGAAGTCTAATGTTTAAAAAATTCGGAATGAAAACTTATATTTACAGTATAATTTAGTTGCACCGACACTTCATCTCAAGTTTGTTTGTTTGTTTTCATTTTTTCAATTTCTTTCTATTTTTCGTGATGGGAGTGCGTGATATTTTACTTAGTAACTTCTGTACTGTGTGTCTGAACATGCCTTTACATGCCTACGTACTGTACATGCAATCTCAATTCCGTTAGGTACTGGTCAGCTTATGATAGCAGGATTGAAAAACGTCTCGAACGCCACTGTTCTCGACAAAGTGGCGAACCTTACTTCGATGTTGGACAGTGCGCAGCAAGATCTGCACATGCTTCACAATCTCACCCACGACGCCCACGAAGCTGCTCGAGATCTTGACAAAGGTACGTTTAAGTAACTTGAGTTGTGAGAAGAGAAGCATAGATTCACGAAACTATACAAATAAATTGAAAGCTATTAAATGGTTACAGTTTCAATATGTCATTATATTTTAAACTCTAAATCAATACGATTCACTTGAGTCTCAAAGAAGAGTTCTATGAATGGGGTAACGTTATTTATGAATTACCACTTAGTATATGATCGGAAGATATGTATAAATCAATTATATTTGATATTTATCATTTTTTTACGAATATGCATCAAACGGTATTACTTTTTACCATTATGAGTAGTTTTTAAATCTATCGTTACACAATATAATAATAATTTAATAGAAAATATATGTAGCAGTGTCTTGACAGTCTTTTGCGGTAAAAACTTTTAAAACGAGTATTCAAGACCAAATTGATGAACTCTTCACAATTTTTAATCAGAGGTTATGTTATTTTTCTCTAGAACAGAAGTGAAGATCTGGATCTATTGAATTCGCGATTTAATTAGACTAAATGTAATTTTTTTGATTTAAAATGTTCAAACAGTTCAATCTCATTAAAACTTTGGTTTGTCATGTAATTCCGTCAAGCGGCAGATGTTCATCACAGGAACGACGAGTTAAACACAAGAGGGGAATATAAACTGTCGAAGGTCATAACCAACATAACTCATCTGCAATAAAATAAACATTAATTGATCGCATTAGCTCTTTCAGTGGTCACAAGCCAGAGGGCATGACTAGCGGCTAAACTATCATGTTGATAGTGCGTTTGGCCGTGTGTGCTGACCGGAAGGTCCCAGGATTCAGTCTCAACGGTGGCAAATTTTCAACACTAACTACATAGCTAGGGAAAATTCAGCCGCTGTCTGAAGGAGAATTCTAGCGCCAGCTGCTGTAATCGGAAGTTCCGGTAGTTTCTCCGATCATCAGGCGAATCCTGCAGCAGTACCATAACAAACGGACCACAGACCGCGCGCGATCTTTCTTTCCTGCCTCTTCCTTGTATCCTCACCCTTTACACACACTTTCACTTACATGCAGTACACTACCACACACATGCCGAGAGACCGGTCGGGCCCTTAGAGCTTGTTCCGCCTGGGGCGGTGGCCCCTGATGGGAAATACCTTGTTGGGGAAACCCCTCTACACGACTGTAGGTCGGCGCCGGATCTCGCCGTCCAGCAAGGGAGGAGCACCGCTACCCTCAGGCGTAAAAAGGCTTCACTCACCACTCTAACAGTTCCCGAGCGACCTTAGCAGTTGCCGCGCCCGGCAACGAGTGCGCCAATGAGCTGGAGTGCTTCCGTGTGCGCAGAACTGCGGGCCCTGCGCGCGCGCGTCGACGCCCTGCACAAGCGCTGCAAGGACCAGCACGCGTGCCGCGACGCCCTCAACGCCTCCGCAGCGGCCGCCGACGCAGACTTCTCTCAGGTACGTCCGCCCCGCACTCCCAACGCGCCTTTGCACGTGTCGGTTCGGGGGGCAAATGAAACCAGCAACATCACCGGTCTCCGCTGTCGCTGTTATGAATTATGAGTTATAACGTTGAAGAGTTTACACACTTCGTTTTGCCCGGTCGGGCGTTGAAGGCAAATGCTGGGACGTTACTTCAGTTTTTATGAGTCCAGGAGCACTGCATGCTCAACTTATGTTTAATATATATACTTGTAG